>PVIW01006835.1:0-81196 GCA_004026585.1 Noctilio leporinus | reverse complement strand
AAAAATTGGATTATTTTCTCATTTCTTCATACACATGTTTATGTTACACATTTTTATATTAATATATAGTTATTTATACTACAGTTTGTTTTCTTATTTTATTGCTTTATATTTTAAAATAAAATAGATATTTAAACATACTCATGTTAAAAATATATTTCTCTCATCTTAAAAAAAGCAATTTTATTTAAACTTATAATTTAGTCCTAATAGAGAAATTACCTGAAAGAATGACTTTCATACACTGTCTCAATTTCTTACCTTCTACTAACCCTTTTTGAATCCCATGGAATTTAAAAGTAGTCCAATCTTAGATAAAAGTAGAAATAAATATGCAATCTCAAGCAAATATCATGTATACTTTAAAAAATTTAAGTTGATTGACATACTAAAAAGAGAACTATTCTGACAGTTGCAGCTTGCTATATATGCATCCCTCCCTCCTACCCCTTCTCTTCTATCAGTGGTTATCACTTCTGCAGTTGGCATCTGTGGTTCCCTTTTAGGTTTCAGTAATTTTATCTCATAAATATGTTTCATTTTGGCATGGTTTTTCATTTATATTCATTATGTCATACTCTACATGTAAGAGCAGTTTGTTCATTACCTACTGTAAATGTTCTACTTGAGCCTTTACTCTATTTTTAGATAATTCCCTCATTGATGAAACTTTTGATATAAATTGGTTAATAAAAATGCCTTTCTATGTGAATCATTGTGAATGTGTAAAAAAATGACGGGTAAAAACATAAGAGTCACAGAGGTATAATTACTGCAATGTAGTATGTAAAACTGTTCCGGTGTCCCATTTGGTCCAATTTTTTGCTTACCCCAGCTGACCAGCAGTTGCATAGGTCTCTCATTTTGCTCGGAGTCATCATCATTGCCTCCACTGGGATGGCCGGCAGAACCCACTCAGCAATTTTGATCCATGTGAAAAACAGGGGCATTTAAGGGAGTTAAAATACAGTAAGATGAAACTCAGGTTAATATAAATAGGATGAAGCAAAAATAGTTTTACAGTTGTTCATATGGAAAATAACGCAATTGAGAAATAAATTGTGTTTTGTGTAATCAACTTCACAACTGTAAACCCACATTCTCCCACTGTGTATGTACTAGACAGTCAATTCTCAACTTCATTTCATGTTTTTTGTTTTTTGTTTTTTTTATTTTTTTGCAGTTGCTTTTTTAAGGTCCCTGGGAGAGCCAAATAATTTCCTCATGCAGTATTTAATTCAATAACCCCAGCTGGACTGTTTTTCTCCTATTTCACAATCTCCCACCCCTGCCTCATGAAATTTCTTCCCTAAGTAACCCAGGCTGAAACACCTGGTTCTAGTGACCCTAAAATGTATAATGTCAGAGTGGGATTCTGAACATGGTAATTAACAAACCGGTCAGATGGTAAAAAGAACCATATTGCTTGTGGTAAGTGAGGAGGTTAAAACAAAAACCAAAATTAAAAAATAAAAACTCCACTTACAGCTGCACTTAACTGTGGTGTGTGTTCAGGAAATGAATCATTGGCTTTTTCAAGTAGCAATAATATTTGCAATATATGAACGCAATAGTAATTATAAGAACTATAGAGTCAGAGGGTTCTGTTAACAGTTTAGAAACCTTACAAAAGGTGTGCATTCAGAATAGCCAACTAATAGCTCAAAGCACACAGAAAAGAAAGCCCCCCAAGGCATTCATTAAAAAAAAAAGAAAGATCTTGTAGCCTTGTAGCCTTGGGGCAAACTGTGATGAAAATCACAAACTGGATTTAGTTGCAAATCAGAACTACAAGAGTTGAATGTATAGACTCAATAATTCTCCAGAATGGAAGTCAGCGGCCCACAGAGAAAAGATGTCCTAGGACAGAGGCATTAGTATGAAAAAGTTTGAGGATCTTCAAACCCTTTTCATCAGTTTGAAAAGAAGACCTACTGAAATGGACATTGTTGAAACTCTTAATCTGAGGCAGGTGTCTCACAAAATGATGCAGAGGATTTACCCTTACTTCATGCACACTATCTTCAAAAAATCAACTAGATCTGCACCCCTCCCCCTCCACACATTTCTTTTTCTCCTCTGGCTCTGCTTCTCATCCCATCCTTTCTTCCTCCACTTTCTCCTTCTCCTCTCCTTCTACCCCTCCTTTCCTCTTAGAAAAACAAACAAAACAAACAAGAAACCCAACTAGAATAGTCACCCTAAGCTCCTCCCACAAGTAGCACACACATCAAAAGAATCATCTTATTGACAGGTGCTGAGGAGACCTACAGGGCATTGGATACATGTGGCAAGTAGAGCTTGAGGTTGGATATGATAGGATTTATTGACATAAAAGCATTCTCATGTGATTTGTGGTTTAGCATCCTGTTCCAAACACTGATTTGAGCATGATGATATATTGCAATAAATGAGTAGGTGATATAGGAGCTGCCTTGGTAGAATATTGAAAAGAAACAGATGAGTCAGTGAACTAGGAATATTTGGGTAGAATTATCTGTGAATCAGAGAAGCTAACTCCTGTGTATGATCCTTGAAATAATGGGAAGCAGATTCTCTCATTCTAGACTCACATTATCCCTATTAATACCAAAGATCCTGGTTTTAAGACCAGAGTTCTCAGTGCCTAACTGAACTACAGCTGAGAGCCAGTGCATATTTCCTCAAAGATCCTAGTTTCTCCTCCTTAGTTCATTTCCTCTTGCATAAACAAATACCACCCCCCCCCCGCCCCCCGCGTGACTTCATCTGCTGGTATTCAGGGGAGTAGTTAGTAGGTTGTGATATAGAACTGAAATAGATGAAAATCAATTAGTGGGTTATTGGATTTCATCATCAGGAATTTGGGAAAGTCTGGGAAGCAGAAGACTGACATTGAAGCACGAGAGCTATCTCAATGGTGAATTGTAATTTCTCAGTTTCCAAATTAAACTACTTCTAAAATCCAGAACCTATTGACTAACAGATTCAGGGTTGCTTTCTGTCATTTGTTTTGACTTTTATTTTTTGCTTTTTTTAAAGATTGATTCTACAAGAATATAAAATATCTAATACCTTGCTCTTTTCCAACTGAAACTGAGTCCATTTCAGAGGGTAAGTGTACAATGGGAAAAAGGAAAAACACACACTCCCAATTATCTTCTTCATACAGTGACTTAACTGACAGGGTAGTGAACCCCAAATATCACTGTAGCCCTATGGCAAGAATGGGAGTTAATAGAAGTAAATTGATATATGGACTAATTGCTCAAATCTGTTTCATAAGGAGTCTGTGGACTCTGTGTTCATTTTATTTAATTCCTGAATGCAAATCAGAATTTCCATATTGCTTCCTGACCAATGGCAAAGTGAAAATGACTAACATTTATCACCTCCCTATTTCTTCAGCTCCAACCAAGATGGTACATCAGAACTTATACTATATTTTTTTAGAGGATATGCTGAAGATTAGTGCTAAAGGATGCCAGGTTGTAGGCCACAGCATTTCCTATTTCCACTTACCTAAATGGCACCTGTGAAATTCAAGATTATAACACCTATCATCACTTTAAAAGGTAACAACAACAATAGCAGTTTCTGTGCTTTGGTGTCCAGACCAAAACAGATATTCAATATGTGCAAAGGTATGAGACTATACCTTTTCACATAGAAACATGTTTTGCTTTCACTTTCTACTAATAAAAGTGGTTTGCTTTTACATAGGTAGGGCATTGGAGCAAAGCCCCTATTTTGCCCAAGGAATACTTTAAATTTCCTACTGTATGTCACTAAATCATATTCAGGAACATCAGTCACTAGCAGAATATAGGATTTGTGCAGGATGCTGATGGCATCAATTGATTGGATTTGGTGCACAGGAAAAGTGATTACTCTAAATAAGAAACGTGAGTCTCAAAGCATGGGAAAAAATGTTCATATGATGCTGGGTCTGACACATCTTCAAACTTTCACATCTCACACCCTACTATTAAGAAAAAGTCAAATGCTTAAAGATGGAAGAGGACTAAGAGGAAGCTATATCAACTTCTACCCAGACCAATTTGGAATTATAACTAAATTATAGAGGAATCATCCAGAATAACACACTGAACACTAGTTGGAAGAAGCATTATAACCATGGACAAATCAGAGAAACCACTTCACCACAATGTAGCCAGAAGAGAATGCAGAGGAGGTGTGAGAAGGCTGGCCGGGCTCCCAGCTGAAGTTCCAGAGGGATATCTGGAACTGGCTGAGGTGAGGGTTCCCCCTGAGAGGTATGTGGTCTAAACTCTAAGCTCCTCCAACAGAGGGAGCGTGGAGGGGACTAGAGATATTTGAAGAGATATGGGACTGGTGACTCTGGGAAGAGAATGGAAGGAACAGCTACTAGGATCCCTAGTAGTCACTCCCCAAACTGCAGAGGCCAGCTTTCTCAGGCAGAGCATTTATCTTCAAGTGACATCAGCCTGAGGGGAAGCAACAGCCTTGCCCAGAGGAATTACTCTGGCTAAACCTGTGGTGCTTTAGCCCAATTGCTGATTACAGCTTGATTAGATTAACAACATATCAGTTTAGTGACTGATTAGTTTAACATTCAAGGCAGAAAATACAAAGAAGCAACCAAAATGGGAAGCCAATAAAAGCAAACCCTGAATGAAAGAACAAGGGAATTCTCTAGAAGCACTAGATGAAATGGAGGCAAGCATATCAAATAGAGCATTTAGAGTAATGGTTATAAGGACACTCAACAGGATCAGTCAGAAATAGAGAAGGCAATATCTGAGATAAATAATAAACTGGGAAGAATAAATAGTAGGTTAGATGAAGCAGAGGATATAATCAGTATTTTGAAAGATAAGGTAAAAAAAAACAGGCAGAGCATAAAAAAGAAAAAAATAATTTTTTTAAATGAGAGGAGCTTAAGAAGTATCTTGGACAACATGAAATGTAACAACATCCGCATCATAACAATACCAGAAGGAAAAGAGAGAGAGCAAGGAATTGAGAAATATTTAAAGAAATAATGACTGAAAACATTTCTAATCTAGTGAGAAAAAAAAAGGCACACAAGTCCAGAAATCTCAGAGTCCCAGCCAAGTTGGACCTAAAGGCCTATACCAAGACAAATCATAATTTAAATGACAAGGCTTAAAGACATAGAGATAATCCTAAAATCCACAGGAGAAAAGCAGCTAATTGCCTATAAGGAAGCACAATTAGACTGGCATCTGATTTCTCAACAGAAACATTTTAGGCCAGAAGGTAGTGGTGTGAAATATTCAAGGTGATGAAAAGCAAGGACCTACAACCAAGGCTATTTTACCCAGTGAGGCAATAATTTAAAACTGAAAGAGAAGTAAGAAAAAGCTAAAAGAGCTTGTTAACACCAAACCAGTACAATTGTTAAAGGGTGTGCTTTAAGAAGAAAAAGAGGCCCTGGGTGGTAGCACAGTGGATAAGGCGCCGGCTGCGGACCCAAAGGTTGCAGGTTCGATTCCCCAGCCAGGGCACATGACCAGATTGCAAATCAGGTCTCCAGTCAGGTCTGTGGCTGGAGGCAGGTGAAACAAAACCATACATTGATGTCTCTCTCCCCTCTGCCTCTCTCCCTTCCTCTCTTTCTGAAAATGATGAAATAACATCTTTAAAAAAAGGAGAAAAAGAGCAAGGAAACAAAAGGAAAACAGTCTAACAATAAAATGGCACAACATACGTATCTATCAATAATAACCTTACACGTAAATGACTTAAATGTGCCTAACAAAAGACAGAGGCTAACTGAATGGATAAGGAAACAAGAACTCCACAAGGCCTATCTCAGATCAAAAGCTGCACACAGACTAAAAGTAAAGAGTTGGAAAAAATATTTCATGCTAATGGAAAACTTTTAAAAAGCTGGGATGGCAGTACTTACATCTGACAAGATAGACTTTAAAATCAAGGCAAAGAAAGAGACAAAGACACTACATAATGATAAAAGGAACAATGTAAGAAGAGGGTGTAACCCTAGTAAACATTTATGTGCCCAAAATAGGGGCACCTAAATAGGTAAAGCAAATCTTAATAAACATAAAGAAGAGATATAAAAAAAAATGCATTCATAGTTGGGTATTTTAACACCCCATTGATTTCAATGGCTAGATCTTCCAGACAAAAATCAACAAGGAGACAGAGGCTTTAAATGACATATAGATCAAATGGATTTTATTGATGTCTTTAGAGTATTTCACTCCAAAGAAGAAGAATACACATACTTTTCAAGTGCACATGGAATGTTTTCTAAGATAGGCCACATGTTGGGACACAAAACAAGTCTCAATAAATTTAAGAAGGTGACATTATATCAAGTATTTTCTCTGACCACAGTGCTATGAAACTAGAAATCAATCACAAGAGCATGCAAAAACATGCAAAGACATGGAAGCTAAGTAACATGTTATTACACAATGAATGGGTCAACAGTGAGATCGAGGATGAAATAAAATAAAACAAATAAAAACGAGAACACAACAATCCAAAATATGTGGGACACTGGGGGAAAATTCTAGAAGGGAAATTCATAGCATAACAGGCCTATCTCAGAAAAAAAAAGAAAAGAAAAGAAAAAGCTAAAATAAACCATGTAACTTTACACTTAAATGAACTTGAATAAGAACAACCAACAAAGCCCATAATGAGTAGAAGGAAGTTAATAATAAAAATCAGAGCAGAAATAAATGAAACAGTGTTTGGTTCTTTGAAAAGATAAACAAGATTGACAAACCTTTAACCAGATAAGAAAAAAAGTTAAAAGATCCAAATAAATAAAATCAGAAATTAAAGAAGAGAAATAAAAATGATAGCAAAAAAATACAAAGAATTATAAGAAAATATTATGAACAATTATATGTCAACAAACTGGACATCAGGACAAAAAGGATAAATTCCTAGAAATATCCTAAAATAAATCAGGCAGTATAGACAGATTACACCTAATGAAACTGAAGCAGTAATCAAAAATCTCCCAACAAATAAATGCCCAGGACCAGATAGTTGCATAGGTGAATTTTATCAAGCATTCTAGGAAGAGCTAACACCACTCCTTCTCAAACTACTTTACAAAAATCAAGAGAAGAGAAACTCCTAAACTTATTTTATGAGGCCAGTATTATGCTAATTCCAAAACCAGATAAAGAGGCTACAAAGAAAGAAAATTATAAGCCAATATCTCTGATGAACACAGATGCTAAAATCCTCAACAAACCGAATACAGCAATGCACCAAAAAGATCATATACCCTGATAAAGTGGGATTTATTCCAGGGATGCAAGGTTGGTACATTTGCAAAATAATAAATATGATTCATCACATAAACAAAATTAAAGATAAAAATTACGTGATCATATCAATAGATGCAGAAGAAAAGCTTTTTTAAACTCCAGCACCCATTTATGATCAAAACTCTCAGCAAAGTGAAATCTTTTCCCACTTTGGTATATTTGAGTATGTTTAGGGGGAATATACCTAAACAAAATGAAGTCTATATATGACATCATCATATGACTTACTGTCATCATCATTCTCAATGAGCAAAAACTACAAGCATTCCCTTTAAAATCAGGAAAAAGGCAGGGATGTCTGCTTTCAACTCTCTTATTCAACATAGTACTGGAAGTCCTAGCCACAGCAATCAGACAAGAAGAAGAAATAAAAGGCATCCAAATTGAAAAGGAAGAAATAAAATAGTCCTTATTCACAGATGACATGATACTGTATATAAAGAACATGCAAAAAAAAAAAAAAAATCCATGAAGAAACTACTAGAACTGATAAATGAATTCAGCAAAATAGCAGGATACAAAATTAATTTCCAGAAATAAGTAGCATTTTTATATGCCAGTAATTAACTAACAACAACAACAAAAAAAAAAAAAGAAATTAAGAAAACAATCCCATCCATATTAGTTTCAAAGAGAATAAAATACCTAGGAATGAACCTAACCAAGGATGTAAAAGACCTGCATTTAGACAATTATAAGACACTGGAGAAAGAAATGGAAGAAGACACAAATAAGAAGCAGCACATATTGTATATATGTATAGGAAGAATTAAAATGTCCATACCCAAAGCAATCTATAGATTCAGTGCAACTTCCATCAAGACTCCAATGACATATTTCACAGAACTAAAATAAATATTTCAAATATGTATATGGAACTACAAATGACCCTGCATAACAACAGCAATCCTGAGAAGGAACAAAGTTGGAGGAATCACATTACCTAATATCAAACTATATTACAAGGCTACAGTAATCAAAACATCCTAGTAATGATATTAAAAACAGACAGTTAGATCAATGGAAGAGAATAGAGAGCCCACAAATTAACCCAGATATTTATAGATAATTAATATTCAGCAGAGGAAGGGAGCACATACAATGAGCTAAAGATAGTTTACTCAATAAATGGTATGGGGAAAAAATGAACAGATGTGAAGAAAAATGAAACTACACTACCTTATTACACCACACACAAGAATAAATTCAAAATGGATCCAAGACTTACATTTTAGATCTGAAACCATAAAAATCCTAGAATAAATTGTAGGCAGTAAAACTTGAATATTTCTCATAGAAAATTTTACCTGATATATCTCATAGAAATTTTTTAACTGATATATCTCCTCAAGCAAGGGAAACAAAAGTAAAAATAATCAAATGGGACTACATTAAACTAAGATTTTTTTGCACAGCAAAGGAAAACATCAGCACAATAAAAAGACAACCTATAGAATGGGAGAACATGTTCACCAATACAACTGATAAAGGTTAATATCCAAAAATATAAAGTACTTACAAAACTCAACACCAAAAATCAAATATCCCAATTAAAAAGTGGGCAAAAAGACTTAAAAAGATACTTCTCCAAAGAGGACATAAGGATGGCCAATATATATGTGAAAAGATGCTCAATATCACTAATCATCAGAACACTGCAAATTCAAACCACAGTGAAATACCATCTCACACTTCTCAGAATGGCTATCATCAATGAATCAACAAACAACAAGTGCTGGAGAGAATATGGAAAGGGAGGAACCCATTTACACTGTTTGTGGGAATTCACACTGGTGCAGCCACGATGGAAAGCAGTGTGGAGATACCTCAAAAAATTAAAAATGGATCTACCTTTTGACACAGTGATCCCACTTCTGGGAATATATCCACCAGAACCCAAACACAAATTCAAAAGAACATAAGCATCCAACATTCACTGCAGAATTATTTATATTCACCAAGATATGGAAGCAGCCCAAGTGTCCATCAATACATGAGTAGATAAAACAACTATGGGATATTTACACAATGGAATTCTACTCAGGCATAAAACAAAAGAAAATTTTACCATTTGCAACAGCATGGATGAACCTGGGGAACATTATGCTAAATGAAATAAGCCAGTCAGAGAAAGATAAATACCACATGATTTCACTCTTATGTAGAATGTAATAAATAAACTGAACTAACAAGCAAAACAGAGACAGATTCACAGATGGAGAGCAGATGACAGCTAATGGGGGTGGGAAGTTGGGAAGTGAACAGACTGATCAAAAAAGGAAAAAGGACACAGACAAAAGTATGGTGATTGCTGGGGAGGAGGGGGGTTTAAAGGGACTAAATGATAATGGGAAAAATACAATAACAATTAAATTAAAAAAAAAAAAAAAAAAAAGGAAAGGAAAGAAAAAGCCACGTTGCTTGGTGGGCCTCTGGGTGTAGAGGCAGTATGGAAATTCAGGCTTGGGACTGCTGAAAGTGGGTCCCGCATCTCGGCAGCAGTCAACTCGGTGGCCAGTTCATTATTACCAGGCCTCATTTCTCTCCAGATCCTGTGGGGCTATCTGTTAAGGTTAAAATGCTGGATGGTGTTCTTGCAACCCTAGTATGTGAAGCATGGTGTATAATTCTGTGATTATGGAGCAAGTGTTTCTTTTACTGCAAACATTTACTCACTTGTAAAGTTACCCTTTTATGGTGTTGATTGATACTAAGAATCAACTAATAGGATATCAAGTGACTACGTGACCAGTCCTGCCCATTATGAGCTAAGATTTATTTCACCTTCTGAGTCATAACTGCAAAAATGTTGTTGCAACCCTATATATGACAGAAAATGCACATTTGGCATTGGATCTGAGAAGGTCAAGAGGGCACAGTTTGATTATATTTTTTAATTCTTCAAAACTACCTTTAAAAATATTTTAGAAATTAAAATATCCATAATGCAAAATCAGAATGTTATATGACAAGGCTTTTCAGAACAAAAATAAATCTTTAAAAGAAATAGAACACTGGAGAATATTCACATATCTTCTCCTTTATACATCACTCTCAGAACAATAACAAACAAATCCATTTTATTATAGAAAACAACCTCATGCCAAACTCTTTGTGCTGTATAATTGTTTATAATTTCTAACTAGAAGAACATCATTACTTTGATTTATATTGAATATTAATTATGCAATTATTTTAATCTAAGCATTGTTTGTTGATTTTTAGTTTTTGAATAAACAGAGTTGAAGAGCAGAAGGCTGTTTACATTACAAAATGAGACATGCATATTATAAACTTTGGTATTCTAAAAACAATAATGATAGAAAAAAATATCCTGTGTAGATTCAAGAAACAGCTAATTTGAAAGAATAAAATTAATTTTTGAAAATATTATGCTATAAAAATAATGAATTGAAGAAATGACAATAATTGCATGTTCAATCACACAGGTTAAAGGATATATCAGGAGGTGATAATGGTTCAGGGAAACATCCTAAAATTTTCATCTTTCATTGTCTACTGTCAATTCATGTTGTCTAAAATTGGTGAGTTAAGAACATAGATGAGAAAAGGATTGAGAATTATGAAACGGGGTAAGATGAGCACATAGATTTTTTTTTCAGTTTTATTCTATTCTTAAGTACATGTATTAGTTTTATGATAATCATAAAATTAAAACAGAACATTGTAATATGAAGTTGCATTATACTTTCCTGACCATGTTGACAAAGATTAAAAATATAATAGCATCCATTGTTACTGATTCTGGTAAGGAAGCAATGCAAATTGGAAGCAGCTATAAATAGGTTTTGAGATGAGTCAAACATTAATTTTATTAACTCATCTGTTTCTTATCTTTATTTATTTTAAATTTATTTTTAAAGATTTTATTTATTATTTTCATAGAGAGGGGAAGTGAGGGAGGAAGAAAGGAAGAGAAGCACTGACGTATGGTTATTTTTCACCTGCCTTCAGCTGGGGACCTGGCTGGAGACCTGGCTTGCAACCCGGTCATGTGCCCTGGCTGGGAATTAAACCAGTGACCTCTGGGTTCACAGGCTGGCACCTTATCCAGTGTGCCACCAGCCAGTGCCCTGTTTCTTATCTTTAAAAATGAAACAAAAATAGTAATACTCTAATGAAATGCTTAACTGAAAACTTACTTAGGAAATTCTGGTAGATACTTGAATGTCTGTTATTTCTAACATCAATATTTCATGTATTCCAATAGTTCACAATTGCATTTTTTTTCTAAACATATTCTTATGAATTGAATGTTTGTGTATCCTCAAAACAGATATCTTGAGGCCTTAATCCCCAACATGCTAGCCTTTGGAGGTGAGGCTTCTGGGAGGTAAGTATGTTTAGATTACATTATGAGGGTGGAGATTCCATAATAGGATTATTAAAAAGAAGAAGCCAGAGTGTCCCCACTTTCTCCTAGGTAGGATGCAAAATATCAGCAAGAATTCTCTTACCAAAACCAAACCCTCTTGGTACTCTGTTCTTGGGCTTTCCACACTCATACTGTGAAAAACAAATTCATATTAACTACCAGTCTGGTAATTTGTTAAAATATCCTGAATTGACTAAACCACATAAGAATCAAATGAAAATAATAATAATAGAATTAAGTGACCCAAACTTCCATGCCTGAATTTCCAGAGTTTTCTTCCTTTATTTTCACCTTAAACTATTCTGTTGCACTTCATTTTCTCAAGCCCCCCAGCCCACTCCCAACCCCTTTTGGAAAACACAGTTAATTTGTATTTGTATCTGCTAGTAAAGAATATTTTCAGCTATCTTCTAAAGCTGAAAATATCTTTAAAATCATTTTTATCTTTCCATTTAAACTTCTATTTTTATGTCATCAAGAATGCCTACTTATGTTTCATAAGCTCTTTTTTTATTACATCAATTTTAAGTTCTCTATTGAAAACACAAGCTTTTAACAACTTTTCATAGCATGAATATAAACTTTCTTTCCCTTCCCTTCCTCCCTCCCTTCTTTCCTTCCTTCCTTCCTTCCTTCCTTATTTCCTTCTCTTTCTTCTTTCTTTCACTTGTCTTATACTTTTTATTTTGTAAATAGGCTTCTATATACTCTTTAATTTTACAAAATTTATTTTAAAGAATCAGTTCATCCATTTCTCATTCCCACCACTCCCTGACTCTGTCAACCACCAATCCAATCTGTTCTCCATATTTATAAGCCTATATTTATGAGCTTCTCATATAAGAAAGATGACACATTATTTGTATTTCTCTTTCTGACTTATTTCACATAGTACAATGCCCTGAAGGTCCTTTGCTATTGTCACAAATGCCAAAATGCCAAATGGTTTTATGGCTGAATAATACTCTAATATACACGCACATATTATATATGTATATATATATGTATATTATATATGTATATTATATATGTATATATGTATACACATGTATAATATATATTATATATATATATTTCTCACATTTTACTTATTTAGCTAGCTATTATTGGGTGCTTATATTGTTTCCACATCTTGGTTATTAAAAATAATGTTACAATGAACATGTGAATGCATGTGTATTTTATTTAATTAGTGTTTTCATTTTATTTGGTTAAATATCCAAAGTGAAATTGCTGGATCACATGGAAATTCTCTTTTTAATGTTTTGAAATGGCTCTACACAGTTTTCCAAAGTGGCTGCGCCAATTTGCTTTCCTTCCAGCAAATTGCATCAGACTTCCTCTTTCTCCATATTCTTGTCAACACTGGTAATTGCCAGTCTTCTTCATAATAAGCATTCAAAGAGGTGTAATGCAATGTCTCACAGTGGTTTTGATTTACATTTCCTTGATGATTAGTGATTCAGAGGTTCCTTTTGTGTATGCTTTGGCTAACTGTGTGTCTTCTTGGGAAAAAAAATGTCAATTCAGAAGTTTGGTTCAATTTTTAATCAGATTATGTGTTTTATCTTGAGTTATATGTATTCTTTATATGCTGTGTTTTGGATATTAGACTTTTATCACATATATAATTTGCCATTATTTTCCACTTTTCAGTAGGTTTTTGTTTTATTGATGGTTTTCTTTGCTGTACAAAAGTTTTGTTTGTTTTTTTGTTTTTTTTTTTTTATTTGATGTAATTTCACTTGTTTATTTTTACTTTTGTTGTGGTTACTTTTGGTGTCAGATTCAAAAAGTCATGGCCAAGACCTACTTCAGTGAGCTTGTTTCAAGGTCTTTAAGGAGTTTTTAAGGTTTCCAGTAACATGCATATGTCTTTGATCCATTTAAGCTTACTTTTGCATATGGTGTAAAATAATGGTCCTGTTTCATTCTTTTGCAGGTGGCTGTCCGATTTTCCCAAAATTGTTTACTAGAGACTATTATTTCTCCAAATATTTAAATAGTACCCTCAATATTTAGTGATTATTGAATGATGATTAAATTTGAAGATGTGTATCCTTTTTCCTGCAATTTAGTATGTTTTCTAAGTATGCTGATTTCCTTTGTTAAAATTTTGGTAGGACAGTGCTAGTTGGCTGGGTCAGTAGTTGGAGTGTGGTACCATGCACCAAAAAGTTGCAGATTTGATCCCCAGTCAGGGTACATACCTAGGTTGCAGGTTCAATTCACTGCCAGTTTATGTAAAGGAGTGTCAGGTCCTGGCACTTAGAACTTTGGACCAGTAGATTCTGTCAGTGGGCAGACCTCTAGCCTGGTGATAAACATGGACTTACGGGGAACTTTCAGGAGAGTTGGCATGCTTTATTGCAGGCAGCAGCAGGCTAACAACTAAAAGGCCAGGGTGGCTCTCGAGGATGTCAGTGTTCTACGCACAGTTTGTCTACCTTGTCCAATGGTGGTCTGCACTAGCTTACAGTAATGGCATCTTATATGTACCTTGGAACAAAGGAGGCCCTATGCACACCACAACAAAGAGACAGTCTACCCAAAGGCACACTTGCCTGCTCAAGGCCTCTATGGTGGCTGCTCCCAGGTTCAGTGTTCCAGGCTCTGGGATAAGATTAGCTTCAAGGCCAGCTAGTTGGCCGACTCCAGTGGAAGGGCCTGCTATAAACAGAGGAGAATGGGGGACCAGCTCCCCCATCCTGACAAGGAGGCAATTGATCGATGTTTCTATCTCACATGAATGTTTCTTTCTTCTCTTCTCTCTTCTCTTCTCTCTCTCCCTCTCTCTCTCCCTCTTTCTCTAAAAATCAGTAAATAGATCCTCAGGTGAGGAATAAAATAATGATAAAAATAAATAAAAATAAACAAAATATTAATAAGACAAAATAAGAATACCTTAGCAACATGTGGGGTAGCTTACTTATCTCCCTGTATTTTGATGGTCATAATTTACTGTCATTGACTTTCTTCTTGAACTTGACAACTGTGGTAAAACTCAGTAGTTTCAACATTGTAATTTCAGACAATTCCAGGTTTAACTTTAGGGCATATATGTGATAACTATTCCCATTTATCTTTTATTTAATCTATCTTAGGTGTCTTTGAGAATGGAAGGTTTTAGCTCAGGTTTTCCTTTGTTTTACTTTATGTCTTTAGATTCCACCTGTTAAAAACACATCAATGATTTTTAAATACATTAGCTTGATTGGTCATACTCCCAACAACTGCATAATTTGTAGAGCATTGAAAAGATCTGGCTATTCAGTTTTCATGAATGCATTTCTTTCATTTTTTTCTGATTGTTTTTGAAAGCACCCTCATTTCCTTTGCCTTTACTTGACTACATGCTTAATATTTATCTATTACCACTCACCCTTTCATATGTGTACGTGTTCTTTTATTCATCATTTGGATTTGTTTATTATCCATTTTCTAAAAGATCTTCAAGAGGCTTAATTAACATATGGAAATTTTCTTTTTTCTTAACACTATTATGAAGTATTAACTACAAAATTTCATGTCATTTCCAGATATTTTAGTTGCTTACTTTCCCACTCTCATTCAAACTCAAACTTTTCCAATTCAATTAATGAATGATTCTATGACACCAACATTGCTGACTATACTTTTGTAATTCATTTTTAAAATATATATGTCTAATTTATGACTCTTACAAAATAATGACTCATTGCTGACTCACTTTTTAGAAAACATAAAAAAAAGTCGAATAATCAGAGATAGTTTGTTTAATTTCCCTAGATCTTCTTATTGATGTATTCCAACTTTAAAAACTTATACATTTGCCCTAGCTAGTAGCACAATGGATAAGGTGCCGGCCTGCAAACCCAAAGGTCGCTGGTTCAATTCCCAGTCAGCACATATAACCAAGTTCAAGCCAGGTCTCCAGCCAGGTCTGTGGATGGAAGCAGGTGTAAGGCAACCATACATTAATGTTTCTGTCCCTCTCTGCCTCTCTCCCTTCCTCTTTCTCTGGAAATAATTAATAAAATCTTTTTAAAAAACTTACACATTTAATAAAATATGATTGGGTTAAATTATCTCAAAGTTTTTGTCTCACACATTTCAACTTTATATACAAAGTATCTCCATTAAGTTTTTTAAATTTCATATTTTTATGTTATTATTTTAATATTTCACAATTTTTATTTAATTAAAATTTTAAGTTTTAAAAAAAGTTATTATTTTTAAAGAGAAGGCCAGGGAGGGAGGGAGGAAGAAAGGGAAAGAAACATCGATGTATGGTTGCCTTTCACCTGCCTCCAGCTGGGGACCTGACTGGAGACCTGGCTTGGAACCTGGTTATGTGCCCTGGCTGGGGAATCGAATCAATGACCTTTGGGTTTGCAGCCTGCACCAATCCACTGAGCCACCAGCTAGAGATTCCATTAAGTTTTGTGTGGAATATTGCAACTTCTCAGTTAATACTACTGCCAGTTTAACTGAAAGTATTAGTATTTAAAGTTATTTTTGTATAAACACAAACCTGTATTAATTGAATTTAGTAAACACACACAAGATGCTAATTTCAAGTGAATTTTGCTTTAACAATGTCCACTTTATTCTATAAACAACTGCAGCATGACATATGTGCCATGTGGATAGTTTATTATAACTAAGCTAACAACAATATTGTTATGAAGCTTTATGAAAATACAGCTTTAGCTACTTGATAAATATTCTAAATATTAAATTACTTGGGTTTTGATTAATTCAAAAGTGTTATTAAGGTATATCAAAACTGCTTATTAAATTCAATCAAGACTGATTTAGAGATGTTCTGAACGTAAACATAATTAAAATCAAGATACCACCAAGAATATCAATTCTAAAAGGCCTGGAAGAGTTAGGTTATATTTGAATATGATTAATCAACTCATTATTTTTCCTATTGCATAATAATAAAAAGTAGATTTGATAGTCTTTTAAAAATATTTTATCTATTATTTGTAGAGACTGGGGAAGGCAGAGAGGCAGAGAGGGAGAGAGACATCAATGTATGGTTGCCTTTCATCTGCCTCCAGCTACGGACCTGCTGGAGACCTGGCTTGCAACCTGATTATGTGCCCTGGCTGGGGAATCAAACCAGTGACCTTTGGGTTCAAACACAGGCCAGTGCCTTATCTACTGAGCTACCAGCCAGGGCAATAGACTTTATATTTAATGTCACCTTCTACTTCTTTGCTCACAAAAGAAGCCTAAATCACACTTATCAAATATTTCCAGTATAAATAGTTATACAACATAAAATTTAAAATGTGCATTTAAAAATACTAAACAAACAAGCAAAATAGAGACAGACTCATAAGTAGAGAGCAGACTGACAGCTTTGGACAAGTTTCAAGGGTGAAGGAATTGAGCAAAAAAAGGAAAAAAAGAGAAAAAAGTCATGGACATGAACAACAGTGTGGTAATTGCAGGGTGAAGGGTTGGATGGAGGTGGAAGAGGGCATAGAGAGAGTGAATGGTAATAAAAAATAGAATAAAGATATTAATGCAAAAAATAAAATAAAAATAACATAAAACTTCCAAAAGTAATGTGTGTAAACTTCTTTTTTTATCTTAATCTTGAAATGTGTCTAAAGTTCTATTTTGCAGTTCATTATTTAATCTTTTTTCACCAAAAGAGAGATACTGTGGGTGTGAGAGCAATCTGATCTATATCTAGTTCTGTTATTAATCTTAACAAAAATATATAATCCTTTTAATCATATATACACTTAACACAGGAGCACCTATGTATATAAAACTAATCTTTGTGAACATAAAAGAAGAAATTTATAGAAATATAATGTTGTAGGGGATTCTAAAATTCAATTGTCATCAACAGATGACCTTTCATGCAAGAAATCAAAAAAGAAATAGTGGTATTAAATGACAGTGCATCAGGTGGATTAACTTGATACCTTTAAGGCATTTCACCCCACATTGCCAGAAGAATATTCTTTTCAAGTGCACGTGGAACATTCTCTAGGACAGACCACATCTTAAGACACACAACAAGTCTCAAACAAATTAAAAATACTGAAATAATATCAAGCATCTTTTTATACCATAGTAGATTAGAAACTTAAATGTTAGACTCAAATTCATAAAATTCCCAGAAGGAAACATAGGCAGTAAAATCTCAGACATTTCTCATGGCAACATTTTTTCTAACGTATCTACCTGGGCAAAGAACACAAAAGATAAAACAAACACAAAGGACTTCATCAACCTAAGATGTTTTTGCACAAGGAGGGAAACCATCAACAAAATGAGAAGACAACCCACTAAATTATTTACCCATGACATCTCCGATGAGAAGTTAATATCCAAATTTTATAAAGAACTCATAACACTTAACACAGAAAAAACAAATACATCTAATTAAGAAAAGGACAAATGAACAGATGCTTCTCCAAAGAGTATATACAGATGGCCAATACGAAAAGATGCTTAATGTCACTAATTGTCAAAGAAATGCAAATTAAAACCAAATAAGATATTACCTCATACAGGCGACAATGGTTATCATCAATTACTCAACGATGGTGGGTTGGGCATCATCTCTTGAAGCAAAGGGTCACAGGTTCGATTCCCCTTCGGGGCACAAGACCTGGTTGGGGTTCGGTTCCTCGTTGGGGCACATAGGAAAGATGCAACCAATCGATGTTTCTCTCTCATGTCAATGTTTCTCTTCCTCTCTTTCTCCCTCTCTCTCCTTCTTTCTAAAAAAAATTTTAAATTAAAAAAATTAAATATAGCCCTGACTGGTGGCTCAGTGGATAGGCAGCAGCCTGTGAACCCAAAGGTTGCTGGTTCAATTCCCAGCCAGGGCACATAACCAGATTGCAAGCCAGGTCTCTAGCCAGGTCTGTAGCTGGAGGCAGGTGAAAAGCAACTGTACATTGATGTTTCTCTCCTTCTCTGCCTCCTTTCCTTCCCCTCTTTCTAAAAATAATAAATGAAATCTTAAAATATATATAAATACAAATATTAAAAAATAAAATATGCATAAAAATGGAACTGCCTTATGACCTAGCAATACCATAAATTGAAAGAGTATTTGCACTCCTTTGCCCATTGCAGTGTTATTTACAATATTGAACATTTAGAAGTAGCCTTAGTCCCCATCAGTAGGTAAGTGGATAGAAAAGCTGTGATACATTTATATAATGGAATCCTACTCAGCTGTGAAAATAAAGAAGGAAGCCTTACCTTTTGTGATAGAATGAATGGACTTGGAGATCATTATGCTAAATGAAATAAGCCACTCAGAGAAAGATAAATAGCATGTGATTTCACTTGCATGGAATCTAATGAACATAATAAACTAACAAACAAAATAGAAACAGACACATAGATACAGGGAACATCCTGACAACTGTCAGAAGGTAGGGGCTTTGCGGGGCTAGGTGAAAAGGCAAAGGGGTTAAGTAAAAAAATGTCATAGACACAGACAATATAGTATGGTGATTACAAGAGGGAAAAGGGGTTTGGGGGATATAGAAGAGGGTAAAGGGGGGATAATTAGTAATGTAAGGTGACTAGACTTAGGGTGGTGAATACAGTATAATATACAAACGGTGTGCTATAGAATTGAACATCCGAAGCCTATGGAATTTTGTTAACCAATGTCACCCCAACAAATTCAATAATAATAAAAAAATAGCCTAGTCAAGGGCAGATGTTGAACTGCACAAGAAAGTACTAACTCAGTAAGATTTGCTCAAAACTGCACATTTCTCAGAAAGAACCCTCTTTAGGAAGGGTCTTTTTAGCTCCTGTCATCTGAGCTCTAAACCCTTGCAATATTATCATTGCTAAGAACATTTTTGTGTGCACTACCAGTTTTTCCAGAAGTTTATGTTAACAATGTGATTTAGGGCAAAATTCTCTTTTTGTATGCCTGAAGCCTCCAGCCGTGTGGTACTGGTTTGATCAAATAGTTTATGCTAACAATATAACTCATGATGAATATCATTTTTTTCTGTGGGGTGCTGGAGTCTGAGCAGCTGAGTATAATTATAGAAGTCCTACATAACCATGTT
The DNA here is from genome assembly GCA_004026585.1 of Noctilio leporinus. Lineage (NCBI taxonomy): Eukaryota > Metazoa > Chordata > Mammalia > Chiroptera > Noctilionidae > Noctilio > Noctilio leporinus. The sequence continues at coordinate 61,439 of PVIW01006835.1, read as the reverse complement.
TGAAACCCAATAAAAAACATGGGTGCCAAGATTTGGGAGAGCTGCTTTGGTTGGCAACAACTTGCACACATTGTAAAGCATAGTTGTTGGGAGAAGAAGCACATTCATGCAATCCCACTGGGGCAGGACATTTGGAAGCTTGTGTCTGGTTTGTCCTGGAAGTTGCCCCCCCACACTTTTTCAGCCTTTGCTGATTTCAATCTGTTTTTTTTTTCACTGTAATAAACTAGAACTGTGAGTATAATACCTTTCTGAGTCCTGTGAATCCTCACTGATCCTCAAGCTAGTCTGCAGCTCATTTCTGATAACTTCTGAATTATGGCAGAGCAATGTTAACATTTATTTTTATTATTCAGATTAAAAGGAAAATAGGTAGGTCATCATTCTTTGAACTTTGAAAATGTCGTGTCTAAACCAAAATTATTATTAATCTTGCATCCAAACAACAATACATTAGAAAGCAAAGTCATTACTTTCTGAAAACAATAGAGTAAAAACAAACAAATAAGAGAACTGGATATGTGGATAGCAGGGATTGATATAGAAATAATTGTTTTTTTAAAGGTTTTATTTATTATTTTTAGAGAGAGGGAAAGGGAGAGAAACATCAATGTATGGTTGCCTTTCACCTGCCTCCATGTATGGACCTGGCAGGAGACCTAGCTTGCAACCTGGTTATGTGCCCTGAATGGGAATCGAATCAGCAACCTTTGGGTTTGCAGGCTGATAGAAATAATTGTTTAGGATATGTTCATTTATAGTCAAGTTCTGGTCTAAATTCTTTATACCTCTTTTAGGTTAATTGCTCCAGTCACTATCACATATTTTTCAGGGAAATAAAAAATTTTAAGCAGTCCTCAAAAGCCACATCATTAGTAAATTGTAAAACTGAGGTAATCTTGCTTTATTACACATGCATGTTTGTGCTCAATAAATGTTATATTTCATGGTGGTGCTATAGTGTGTATATAGTCATCTCTCTGACAATATGAGCCTTGGCTGGGGGCAGAGTGGATAAGGCCTGCAAGCCCAAAGGTCACTGGTTCGATTCCCAGCCAGGGCATATAACCAGGTTGCAAGCCAGGTCTCCAGCTAGGTCCATAGCTGGAGGCAGGTGAAAGACAACCATACATTGAAAGACAACCATACATTGATGTCTCTCTCCCTCTCTGCCTCCCTTCCTTCCCCTTTCTCTGGAGATAATGAATAAAATCTTAAAAAAAAAAAAAAAATATATATATATATATATATATATATATATATATATATATATATCCTAATTCATCAAAAGCCTATGCCAACAATTTTGGAAATATAGCAATTTGTCATACTACTTATGACAAATAATTATACCTTCAAAAGTTTGCACCAAATTTACAGACTTATTTTTTTTTAGAAAAAGGCTAACAATTTAGAAAATTACTTGAAAAGACAATGCATTTGAGCTCCTAGTTCTTCACTACTATACACTCCTTTATGTCTCTCATTATATGTAAGTGAGAATATGTTATCTCCACATGGAAAACAAGCAGGAAACATTAGGCTCTTATTTAAAAGCATAGATACTGTTTTAATATTTCTTTTTTATTTATTTACTTATTTGGTGACATAACATTTATTTGGTACTACTGTATTCTGGATATTCTTATGGGTGCTGGGAATGCAATGGTGAGATATAAATGGCATCTGGCTTTTTGAAATTAGAATTTTGTAAAGTAGGAAAATATTAATTTATGTAGAGGAAATAACAAACAGAAGGGAGTATCAAATATTAAAACAACTGAAATATATAGAGAAAAAGTCAATCCGGAATGAAGATGGTATATAGGAGATTTTAATGTTTAACTCTCTGAAGTTTGTGTCTGATCTGAGAGATATAAAATAACTCTTTTCTTAAATATTGTTACTCATATCTATGGGTTCATAGGTTCATGACTAGTTGTGAGTTTGTCTGTGACTAATGCTAAATCATTAAGTTTAAGCCATCAGTTTGGTTATAAGACAGGTTTTGTAAGGGCGTGTGTTATTTAATAGTAAATTGTATCTGAGATACAGAAAACCCCAAAGTCAGTGTTGGTGTAGTTGTTTTTCTTTAAACAACTATGAAGTTGTTTAAAGTTGCAAACTTTAAAGTCAGTGTTGTGTGTGTTTTTATTTTTAATTTACCACCAAAAATGGCTGGAAAATATATCAATTCAATAATCTAAGAAATGTTGAAGAACTCAAGTCTGATGTCAGAGAATCATAAAGTCAAATGTGAAAATGAAGTGATGTAGAAGATGAAGATCATATGGAAGTTCATTAAAAAGATTTGGATACTGAGCAAGATACTTCTAGTGAAGAAAGTGAAGAGGGATTAGACATAAATATGGAGTATTTGTCTTGGAAAGCATAAAGAATAAAAATTGAGGAAAGATCCAATAAAAAGACAAATTAGAAAACAGACACAGACTATTTTGTGTCAACTTCCATTAGTTAGTTTGACCTCACACAAAAAATAGCCAACACAGAACTTGACATTTGGAACTGTTTTATCACAAGTTACATTTTAGATCTAATCTTATTATATACAAATAAAGCAATTCTATCTCAAGCCAGTTTTCACTAGAAAGAGATGATAAACTAGGTGACAAAACTGAATTGAAACCGTTTTGGGGCCTCATATCTAGCTGGTTTACGTTGCAACAACTGATTACATTTTCGGGATTTCCAGGCTACAGATGGTAGGGGAATTGAACTTTTTAGACTTATGATATCTTTATGGAGATTTATATTTATTCATAATTGTAAGAGATCTGATGATATACTAACTTAGAATGCCTGAAAGTAGACAAATTAGTGGCTGTGAAAGACATTTTGTCAGCATTTGTAGAATATTGTAAATTATATTTCCCTATGGGACCGAATGTAACAAGAGATGAAATGTTACCTAGATTCAGAGGCAAATGTGGGTTGAGACAATATATTCCATCCAAGCCCAGGAAATATAGTATAACATTTTATGCAATGTTTGATTCAAAAGTATTTTACACAGGAAATCTTGAAATATATGTCAGTAAAGAGCTCAAAAGTCCTTAATTAGTAATAAACCAGCAGATGTAAGCAAGAGAATTACAGGACCCATTTACTCATCAGGATATAATATTATAGCACATAACTAGTTCACTGATATAAATCTGATCTGCGACTTGGAAAAAAAGTGATTTTAATATGTAGTTACTGTTTGTAAGAATAAACCCCACCTACCCCAGGCCCCCAAAAGTCTAGCTTATTTGATTTTGGTGCAGATTGTACACTTGCATCTCATATACCCAAAAAGAGAGAAAATGCAGTTTTAGTTTCAAGCATGCATTTCAATGATGCCATAAACTCAGATTTGCAAAAGTCTGACATAATAGAACATTACAACCAAATGAAATCAAGAATTGACACTGTGAACCAAATGACAGGTACAGTCAGTGTGCCCAGGAACAGCAAAAGATGGCTTATGGTTATATTCTACACAATTTTGAATATTGCAGGAAAAAATGCTTGGACTGTTCATATGCTGAGTAGAAATGTGATAAAAGGTGCGGAATATTTATTAGAAACCTTGTAACACGGTGTCAGAACAAACATAAAAGTGTTAAGAAGTCTCTACAGGTGTGCATAAAGCTTTACAGCTGAAACTTCATCAATTTCAAACACAAATTAAAGGAAATTCTAATGACAACATAGATACGGCTTCCTTGTCAAGTAGAAAAAGAAAATGAAGTGTTAGGTGCTATGCATCCACAACAAGTTGCTTATCAGATTATTTTTGCATGTGTTTTGAAAAGTATTTATGCCTTGAACATAGCAATATTGTTTGTGATGACTATTACAAATGTTTTGCAAAGACAGCTATTTAGGATTCTGATCAATTAATGTCAAAAGACTTATTTTGGGTTGTATCTTTTAGCAATATCTATGTTTCTGTTATTTTTATATTTGTTTAATCATTTATGGATTTTAATTGAAAATAAGTTTAAAAGGTAAAAATATATTAATATAATAATCATTAATATTTATTAAATATAATAAGTATACATGTTCAGTGTTTTTTCATTTCTTTCTCTTTCTTTCTTTCTTTCTTTCTTTCTTTCTTTCTTTCTTTCTTTCTTTCTTTCTTTCTTTCTTTTTGTATCTTAGCACATACATCCATGCAACCTACACTGTCATTTTTTTTACCTGTCCTCTGTAGGTTTAATGACGCACTAGGGACTTTTGTCTATATTGTGCCATATATACAAGGTGTGCAAAAAATTTTAATTATTTGTACACAAAACACTGAGTTTACTCTTGTGTTATTATTCATTAATTATTATATTATTTTCCACATGAAAAAGTGTAAACCTACCTTGGACCCACCCTGTATTGCCCTTCAAAGCCTTTAGGATAAAGCAAAAATTCTTATATAGTGTTTTAAACAAATGTAAGTATTATAATTACTTTGCATTCATTCATTCAAATAGGTGTGGTCTACCACATTTTAGAATACATGTTAATTTTTAGAAATGAATTAGGAAAATACAGCCTAATGTTATTTTCCCTAAAGAACCGCTGAGAGATTGAACCTGAGGATTATCATCCAGATGGATGCCAAGGCCAAGTTGTCAACATGATTATTGAGTTGTGCTTCTTTAGATATGTTCCTTCCAAAGTTCAAGTTGGCTAATATGGAAATGCATTATCATGTTTTGCCATAGATTGAATATTAAGCAGTTTTTAATGTGTCTCTGGTTAGTGTTTTGCACTAGCAACTCCTGCTTCCTTTAGGGCAGTCATAAATCTTTTGAAAAATGAAAAATATGTTCTTTTTTTCTTTTTTAAAAGATTTTATTTATTATTTCCAGAGAGAGGGGAAGAGAGAGAGTCAGAGAGGGAGAAAAACATCAATGTATGGTTGCCTTTCAAAATTATATGATGACTATATCAAGTCCTGTTTGACAGCTAATATTAATTCATGGGAGAAATTGCAGCCAAAATGCTGCAATTTTTTCTGATGCGTCTGCTTTCCTTTCTCTGGCAAGTTAATGGTGAAAGTTTGTACATGGTCAACTGATAACATCATTATTGCCACACTCCATAAATAGAAAGAAATTAAAGACTTCCGCAGAGGAAAGGAGAGAGGTAGAGAACATTATCAAATTCAGCTTTGAGGCTCTCATAATCAAGTTAGCTTATAATATCTAAAGTTGTACATGAGGGCCAGCCCCCTCCCCAGAAATATATTTATAAAATCTGTGAACTTATTCTTACATGTTTAACCTTCAGTCACTGTTAAAGTGCTCCCCATTTGATGCAATACACCTATCAAGACATACTTTCCACTGCTAAAAATAGTTTTTGAACTCATCAATTCTTATGCCTTTCAGTGTTTCTGCTGTTTTTGTTACTCTCTTCCACATTGCCAAAGCTTTTCCTTTTAAGAACTTTTTCATCCAGGAAAACAAAAATGAATAAAAGCCACTTGGGGTGAGATTGGGTGATAGGGAGGGTGGGGCAGGGGGGTCGTGTTGCTTTGGTCATAAGTTGCTGAAAACTCACCATGATATGAGCAGGTGTATGTGTAAATCACCCATTATAAAAATGGGCAAACGCTTTGAAATAGTCTTAAAAAAATTCACTGAAACCGAATGCAACCTCTCACAACAACACAAGCTAGTGCACTGATACCGATGGGTTCCTAGAATGCTCACCTAGCATCTAGTAGCAGAAGCCTGCACTACAAGTGTTCACCCTCCAGGAGGTATTTTTCTTTGTTTGAGGCCCCCCTTAGTAATGACAACAGAACAGTCCAAGTTACAAAAACAAGGCACAATCTTATTCCCTTTTGCTATGCTAATTGTAATCATTATTTAAGAATTTCTTTAAATATATATCTCTAGATAATTACCTGAAAACACTGGAAAATTCAGAACAATAGAAATTTGGTTTACTTCAATGATTAAATAGTTTTGTGGTTTGCTTCCTACTTTTATATTCACATGATAACATCAAGGTCTTTAAAATTATGTTCTTCACAGGAATAACAATTTTCTTTCAAGAGTGTTCTATGGATGAAGTATTTTATTTATTTTTTTTCCTGCTCTCACTTAACAATGCTCGTCCTGAGGAATCATACAGCACAACTTAACAAGGTACATTGTAGAATGTGACAAAATATTCTTGCATTTTAACCAATCTGTATGTATAATTCTTTGAATCCTTTTCATTTTTCCATTATTAGAGATAAGTGCCTTTGTAGCTATGTACTCAGAAAAGGTAATGAACACCTGTGCCTGATCTGAATTATGAAAAGTCTGTTATTTTCCTCACAAAAGATACAAAAAGTTTCATGGAATTCTGCTATAATAATCAGCCTGTGCAACTTAGATGAACCATTGCTTTTTACTTATCACACTACATGACAATAGTCCCCCAAATGCTGATTTCTTTTTACTAATTCAAGCATTTACAAAAGAAAAATTGCTATCTTCAAAAGATAAGATCTTATATAAAATATGCACTTATTCGACAAATCATTATGAACTCTAAGTAGGAGTTCCAACACCTGTACCAACAAACCAAGTTGTTCTCAAAAGTTTTAACATTCTTTATCACAGAGATAATAAAAAAAAAATGATATTTTCTAGATCTAAACCAGCTATTGGAATTCTCTTGTATAAGGCAATAGCATTCTAAAAAAAAAAAAAAAAAAAGCGCAGAACTTGAAATCAAGTAGTCACCAACAAAATCTTATTTAAAATTTTTGCTATCTTTGAGAAAAATATTATCTTCCCTAGTGTGAAGAATTATGTGCAATCTTAACTTTAAGAAACAAGCTAAAAATTCCTTTTAAATAATGGTTTCGTAATAACAAGTGTTAATTTTCCACAATTGAATTAGACATCCTGTCAGAAAATAGAACAAAAAGAGAAATGAAGAGAGGGACAGTAGATTCTTCAACAGAACTTTTTTGTCAAGGGTGGAAGGCTGGGCATTCTTTATTACTTAAGAAGGAACCATAGAATAAGGATGATGAATGTTAACTATGTACTGAAATTAAAAAAAAAATAGATCATTAAGATGATACAATAGATAAGTTGAAGAAATGGAAGCCTATTTATCCTGCCATCAAATTAAAATATTTCTGTACTATATCACAATGTAAAAAAAAAAAAAAATCAGTATTTTATTGCTGATGGTAAAAGATAAAAATAGCATATTCTGCGATACAGCGGCATTATGAAAGTTCAGCGCATAAAGGTATTTAGGTAGCATTCAACTTTTAGTACACTCAAAGGCCTTGAACCTTAGAAACACAGTAACCGTAGGTTGAATTTGGTGAGATTGAGGTTAGCTGTGCAAAATCTTAAAGAGGAGAAATGATGATACAAAAAGATAAGTAATTGTTTTAATGTGACAGTACTGAGATAATTATATGCTAGTTGCCTTTGCTGAATAAGTGCAAATAGAATGCTGCATAGCGTTTAAAAGTTAATACATGAAATGACAGGGACACTGTTTCATAATATATAGTTGAACAATTTTATTTTTATAAATATCACAAAAGATGGAAGAAAATGCTGGTTTATGCATTCTCCTGTTAATGAACATTTGCACTGTGTCAAACTTTAAATTATTCTTTTTTTGTACAAATATTTGTAGAAATTTATGATTCCATTTCTTTTGGGGAAATAATGTAGGAATAGAGGCCTTCATTATGGGAGGGAGCCTTTTTTTAAGATGAGAAATTGTTAATATGTTGAAATATAAAATAACTTTTATATTGATCATGTTTCTTTCAGCATTGCTAAAGCCTCTGAGTTCTAGTACGCTTTTCTTACTGATTTTTGGAAGTTTCTTCATATACTAACATACTTATCTCTCACTCTCCTCTTGAGAACAACAGGCTCTCAATTGGGCAAAAAAGCAAAAAGCAACTCACAAGCCAGGACCAGTGATCAGGCAAGTGACAGAGGCCATCTTAGACTATTCAGTTTTAGCTAGAGTGGCGGAACACGGCTCAGCTTAGCCAAGCCCAAATTCCAACCCACAAAAGCCTGAGAAATAATAATAGCTTTCTTTTAAAGCACAATATTTTGTAGATGGTGCATTATGCAAAACTGATAAGATACAGAACAATTCAACATATAAATTATAGATTCTTTAGAAAACATGTAGAGTCTAGATTTGAACACAACTTAATGAATATTTATGTATAACAGATTCATTTCCATTGATTTGACACTATCAAAAATATTTTATTCTATTTAGATAGCAATATGTGTGATAATTTCTTAAAATCGCACTATTTTCTTTTGTCCTATAACTATCTTTGCCTCATAGCAAATTATTTACCCACTTCTTACTTACTTTTTATCACATAATTAGCAAAATCATTCAAGTACTTTTTATGCAGTTTTTTAATTTAAATGTCTCTTTCCTGGTAGACTTCTCAATCACTGATTTCTTAAGGGTTGATATCTGGCTCCCTCAAACCTTAAAGCTGGCAACAGACAGAAACAAAGCACTAGGCTCAGTGACCAGGTAATTGCACTAGCTGCTTGTTATTGCAGAGATCAGAGAGACACTCAACCAAGGCAGTAAAGATGGAAGAGCTTGACTGTTTGAAGGCTGATTAGAGGTGTCTCAATCTAGTTGTCACTTTGTGCATGGTTTATTTTATTGAACCATTTCCACCTTTGGCACAATCAGGCAGCCTACCAGGGAGCTCAATTTTGAGGTCAAAGGTTATATTGATTTGGAATTACCTGAGGCCCTCAAATGAAGATTTGTGAAACCACTTCTGTTAAGGTGAAGAAGATATAGTAACATTGAGAATGGTACAGGTTTTACAATACCTGATATTTAGAAGAAAGAAATTGTGAAACTATTTGGCCTTTAAAATAGAATCATCATTCACTACGGGTTGAATCATATAAATATGCAGTGTATATTATATCATTATATTAGCACATGAAAAAGCACAAGGAGTGCATTAAAAAGTCGAAGATATTTTAGGCTTCTCATTTATTGCAAAACTGACACAGAAATTGTGTTTATATTTGAGGTAAGGATATTGTGTCAATCCCAAATACAAGGTTAGGGAAATTAGCAAGCCTGTTACAATGGATATTATACATCTAATACGGCCCATACCATAGATGCAAAGTTCCACAAAAGACAAAATTAGGTTGTTTATTTTTTCACATCTGATGCTTATGAATATACATGAAAGCAGGTATGAATAAAAATGTATTAATGACTACACTGAAAAGCAAAGCAAGGATTTTAAGAATTTTTTAATTATTGATTTTGGAGAGGAAGGGTTAGGAGGGGAGCAAAGGGGAGGGGAAGTGAGGGGAGTGGAAGAGAGAAATCAATTTGCTCCTGGTTGCCTTTTGTATGTGCCCTGACCTGGGGCCAAACACACAAGCTTTGTGCATTGGGACAATGTTCTAATGGAGACACCCGGCTAGGGCTGAAAACCAAGGTTAATAAAACAAAATTTGGCCCTGGCTGGTGTAGCTCAGTGAATAGGCGCTGGCCTGAGAACCCAAAGGTCACTGGTTAAATTCCCAGCCAGGGCACATAACCAGGTTGCAAGCAAGGTCTCTAGCAAGGTCCTTAGCTGGAGGCAGGTGAAAGGCAGTAACTATACATTGATGTTTCTCTCCCTTTCCTCCTACCTCCCTGTCCTCCTTTCTCTAAAAATAATGAATAAAATATTTTTAAAATAATAATAAATAAAATAAAATAAAATGAAATTAGGAGAACCAAGATGGCAGAGGAGTGAGTGGAGCTACATCAATCCCCTCCCAATACCAAACTGGAATTACAACTTAACTGGGGAGAAACCATCAGGAATAACCAACAGAACACCAACTGGAGAGAAGCCTTATAACCACAGACAGAACAGAAGAGCCGATTCATCACAACATGACAGGTAGGAATCATGGAAACATAAAAGGACTGGCTGGGCTTCCATGAGTAGCAACCGAAGGGATAAAGAAACCTCTCAGCAACTGGGGGCTCCACCTGAGAAGGGTGGGATCTAAACCCCCAAATGGGCTTCCCAACCTACAGCAACACAGCTGAGAGTAAAGCAGCGCCCAGCTATGAAAAGTAAAAAGCCACCAGGTTTAGCCAGCTTGACAGAGAGACTGAGTTTTCAAAGCAACCATGCATGGAAATACAGACATCCACTTACCCTGCACTCCAGTTTGGGGAAAGTTTGGGTCAGTGGCTTTAGGAGGAGAGCTGAGGGAGCAGCCCGTGAATCCAGTGCTGACCCATTTCCCATACAGCCAGCAGACCATTCCTCCAAAGGGCCGGAGCCTGAGGGGAAGCCACAGCCCCACCCACAGGAATTAATCCACCCTACCCAGCAGTGCCTAAACCTGACCTGAGATTATAGACTGATTGGATTAATAACTAAAGGAGATAAAGACAATGGATTTCTGGTAGTCTCCAACTGGCTGACTAGGCCCAGACTGGGACACAAGCTGACATCACCAAGCGCAGAGCCAGGAAGTAAAAAAAAAAACTGCACCTCTATACCACAGAAGGTCACACCACTAAAACAGTAAGTCAAAGCAGACCAATTCCAGAAGCAGAAACAAACAAGAGTCACCTAAAATGGGGAGACAAAGAAATCAACTCTCAGTGCCAAGAAAGAAGGAATCCCCAGGGAGAGTGCAAAATGAAATAGAGGCAAGCACACTATCAGACATAGAATTCAAAATAGTGATGATAGAGAAACTCAATGAGCTCAGTGAGTCCAAAGAAAACTATAAACAACTCCAGGGGAACTACAAAGAACTCCAGGGAAGCTAAAAACAAACAAACAAACAAACAAATAAAACTTACTGACTACACCAGCATTAAAAAGGACATAGAAACCATCGATAAGATGAATACCATTTCTGAATTGAAGAACACAGTAAAAGGAATCAAAAGCAGACTAGAGGAAGCAGGGGATTGGATCAGCAAGCTGGAGGTCAATGTAGGAAAGAATTCCCAGGCAGTGCAACAAAATGAAAAAGACTGAAAAAGAATGAAGAGGTTTTAAGGGAGCTGCAGGGCAACATAAAACATAATAACATCTGTATCATAGGGATATCATAAGAAGAAGAGGAGGAGCAAGGGATAGGAAATCCCTTTGAAAAAATAATGACAGAAAACTCCCCTAACTTGAGGAAATAGACAAGCAAGCTCAGGAAGCACAGAGGGTCCCAATGAAGATCAACCCAAACAAGCCCACTTTAAGACATATCATCATTAAAATGGTAAATTTCAAAGGCAAGGAGAGAATCCTAAAAGCAGCAAGAGAGAAATGGTTAATAACATACAAGGGAGCTCCCATAAAGTTATCAGCTGATTTCTCAACAGAAACACAAGCCAGAAGGGAATGGCAACAAATATTTCAAGCAATGAAAAACAAAGGCCTGCAACCAAGAATATTCTACCTACCAAGACTGTCATTCAAAATGGAAGGTGAAATAAGGAGCTTCCCAGACAAAAGAAGTCTAAAAGAATACAAATTCACCAAACTCACCTTGTAAGAGATGCTAAAAGATCTGCTTTAAGAAGATGAAGAATCTCTACCTCGACAGACTTTTAAATAATTCAGGGGTTAGTTTCGGACCACATAAGAAATCAATCGCAAGTTCAAAAAAATAGCTAGAATACGGTTCTACAAAATTATTTAAATTGTAGGGATTTTTATTTTTTACCTCAGCTTAGCAAACAAAACAGTTTCTACTCTGGCGACTGGCTGAGCACTGCAAATGCTGTTATTTCTGAAGGCTTCAACTTGTAAAATGCATATAGAGGAAAAACAGAGGGAACTGAAAGAAGTAAGGCCTGTGCACAGCCAAAATAATAATAATAATAATAATAATGATCATCATCATCTACTATTTAAGATGGAAAACTCTAAAAAAATAAGTTGTAGTTCCAGTAGCTTAAAATAAAGTTGAATTGTATAATTGGAGGGGGGACGATCCAACTCAAAAACCAAATTCATTTTTTACTTTGGGTTTGGCACTGTCTGTAGGACAACTTCCACAAAAGTGAGTTCTGCAGTACACCATTTCTGTGATATATTTCACAAAAATAGCATTCCAGAGTAAAATAAGTATTAAAGAAGAAAAATCTGCTTAATTTGCTCCAATATATCTAAAACACTATCATTTAACATGTAATAATTATATAAGCTATTGGCATATTTTAAGTTTTTTGTATTAACTCTTCAAAATCCAGTATGTACTTTAAATATGTGTAAAAATATGTATGTATGTAAATGTATTTTTGCATGTGTTTGGTAATATTGCAATTCATACTACTTAAAAGAGTAATTCTTTAAACAAATGACTTAACAGGCATTTTGAAATAATGAAAAGAAAACTTTGTATTAACATGACTTGAGAGGCTGACAGAAGGCAGTAATTAAATGGTGAATTGTCTGGATGTAAAAGGAAAAAATTTAAAAAGTACACATTGGTGATTACAGAATAGACAGGGGGATGTTAAGAAGATAAAGAAAATGGAGAAGTCAAAGAACTTATCTGCATGACACATGGACATGAACTAAGGGGGGCATTGCTGGTGGAAATGAGGTACTGGGTGGAGTGGGGCAATGGGAGGAAAATTGGGACAACTACTATAGCAAAATAATAAAATATATTTAAGGAAAAATAAATACTGATTAAAAATAAGATAAAATAAAATTAGATAAATACTAATAGTAAAATTTTGGCTTATTAAAGAAATCAACACATGGAAATTTTTTAAAAATACGAAGTGTTTCATCATTATTTTAATCCTAATTTGCACTGACTTACTCTTAGCTTTTGAAAACAAAAAATTCTCAGGTACAATTGAAGCATTGACTTACATATAAATCAAGCTGAAATAGCTGAAATATATGCATTCTATGGTCACATCAAAACTCAGTTGTAATAAATATTTAGGATTCTGAGTATGAATCTAGACTAAATGATGGGTGTGTATCTATATCTGTACCTAAGTCTGTATCTGTATTGTATAATACTAATCTACCTAGCAAAAAATATATAATGTATATGTGTATATATATATATATTCATATTTATATAATGCAAATTTAAAGTGATAATAATTTGTTTTATATTTTCATTTTTCTAAAAGCATTGATATTATTTCTCTCTATTGACATTTTATCAATAAGCTCTTAGGAATATCACCATGTTCTTTAAAAAGATAATTCCATTGATCAGCCTGTGAAATATTATTTTTACAAACAGCTTAAAGATAATATTGAACATTATAAATTGTAAAATAAACTAAGTGTAACCTAAATTTAATTAATATATTAAATGAGTAAAGCCAATTAAGAATTTATAAAAAAAGCATCTCAAGCAGTGAAATAGGTACGTAAGATTCAAATGTCTACTCCAAATATTTAGTAGATTATGCTTTTTTACTTAATAAATTTGAGGAATGGAAATATTTCCAATAGGCTTTCTAAAGCACCAAAATGATTAATGAACTATGGCAATCACGTATGTTAGTATTTTGTTGAAGTTATTTATTTTTTTAAGTATTGTGATTTTGGAAAATGTCTAAGTGATACCATAAAACCATAAAATTTAATTTTTAATCCTAAAAATATATACGCATACTCATTAATGAGGTGCCATTACAATTGCAATTTTAATGTTTAAAAACAGTAATTCTCTGGCCCTGGCTGGTATGGTTCAGTGGATTGAGTGCTGGTGTGCAAACCTAAAGGTTGCTGGTCAATTCCTAGTCAGGGCACATACCTAAATTGCAGGCCAGGTCCCCAGCTGGGCGTGTGCAAGAGGTAACCTGTGCACATCAACATGTCTCTCCCTCTCTTTCTCCCTCCTTTCTCTAAAAATAAATCAATACAATCTTAACAAAAATAATAGTGATTCTCAACATTCTGCCTGGGGTTCCCCAAGATCCTTTGAAAAGCTCTGTAATGTCAGAACTATTTTACCCCTGGCTGGTGGCACAGTGGATAAGGCACCGGCCTGTGAACCCAAAGGTCGCTGGTTCGATTCCCAGCCAGGGCACATAACCAACCAGGTTGCAAGCCAGGTCTCCAGCCAGGGCTATGGCTGGAGGCAAGTGAAAGACAACCATACATTGATGTCTCTCTCCCTCTCTGCCTCTCTCCCTTCCCCTCTCTCTAAAAATAATAAATAAAATATTTTTTAAAAATAAATAAAATAAAATTTTCTATTTCTTCTATCTTGGCGGGAAGGTTTACTGGATTGGAAGGAGACTATTTGTAATAATATTTCCCCAACAATTCTGGGAATGAAGGCTGAATGTCTGGCAGTTCCTAAAATAGACAAAGCCAGATGGTCAGGTAAGAGACCGCATTATAAAACTATCTGCCTTCCATCTCTACTCTTGTGGAATATTTATCTGAAGGAGACCACCCTTTCCAAATGCAAGATTTTACTATTGAATAAGCGTGGGTAATAAAGGATCTAAAATCTCATATGGATCATGATATAGTTTGAAAATAATGAGAAGCCAGGAATACTGCCTGTGGGTATTTTTCTTAATAAGCTAATATCTGTCTATCATATTTATAATGAGTGCATGAGAATTCAGTCTTACAATGATTTTTTTTTTTTTTTGGATGAATTAAAATTTTTGCTGGGGTTCTTTTACAGGCCTCATCCCAACCAAATAAGTACTGATATTGAGATGAATATCAGTTTAATAAAAAAAGAAATTCTGTAAGGCCAGAAGAGAAAAGATTGAGAAAAATAGAAGAAGAAATATAATTGAACACAGGTCTAGCTGCCTGCAACAATGAAGCTAAGCTCTTGAGACAGGTGCTGGTGGCAAGGAAAATGGTTTATTTGAGTGCTGTCCTCTTAGAGACGATGGCAGACTCATTTCAAATCCCATCTCAATGCCTCAGTGTACATAGAGGTTTTTATAAGGAAAAAGAGGAAAAATAAAACAAAGACATCAAGGGGAGGAGGTTGAAACATTCTCTACGTGCAGACCAGCACTGTCCATTCTGATAAGAAGCTCAAAACTGGTCTGGTGACCATCATTCTGGTTTTGTGGTTTTATGGTTAAAGGTCAGCAAATCTTCCAGAGCTGGGATGCCTGAAGGTCAGAGTTTGTTATCTTTTGAAGTGAGTTCCTAAGATTTTCACACAAATGTACTGTTTATCTATGTTACATAATAAAGTCTACATTTACAGAAATAATATCAAAAGAATAGTAGGGTGAGTTACAATTCCCCACCATTATATAAATACGACTTAAAGGCATTATCTCTTGCACAGAACCCTTCTTCCCCTTTCCCTGCTGTCCCTGACCCTGGCCCGTCTTCTGCATTTTTATCTCTTCCTGCTTCACTCTGACTCCAGGAAAGGAAAAGCTGATGAACTTTTATTATAGCTGGTGGATCCCTTCATTAGCTCATTTGCCTGTTACGAAGGTTGAGGGCACAACTTCTTTAGCTAATATGGCTTACCTGCTGTGTTTGAGGATACAGGTTTGTGTGTCCAATGTCTTATCTCTGAGTTCATTCCATGTATCAGCTTAGATATTCTACTTCCAAGGTCTCTTCTCATCTGCATACCATGTGGCTAGGAAAGCAGATTTGAAAAAGAGGCCTGACCAGGGGCTAATGGGGGACTTGGATAAAAGGCTGTTCCCCATTATGAAAGCAATACCAATGGAACTTGAAAGAAGGCAACAAAACAAGCTGTTAATTTACTGAATGTAAACACAAAAACAGAGAAAAAGGTGGCATATAATTTATATATATTTTTTTTGTTTCAATGCAAGAAAAAACAGCCTATATGGATCACCAGTAAAACTGATGCTGTCAACAGAATGGGGACCTGGCCTTTAGCGGGTCTGCCTAGGGCCATCTGTAGTGTGTGGGAAGTTCTTGACTTCATGCAGGAAAGATTTCACAACACTAGTCCAGGTGATTTTGAACATATATTTATTAAAGCTGGGGATGCTGAAACAAGGAAGGGCCTAGGATAAAAGAAGTCACAGGACAGCCCGGACAGGACTCCTTTGGTTCTCTGGAAATGTTTTGGGAAAGAAATAAGACTAACTGGAGCTATTCTTGCTCACTGGGATGTCAATGGTGATGGGGCCTTGGAGGCAGGTTCAAGGGTTTGATCCAGGACAAACCACTGCTGCCTATTGTTTTCTTGTTTGTAAGTCTCATGGAGCCTCTTAGAATTCCCCCTATGAGGGAAGAAGGGAACAGGAAAGGTGTGGGGTGCTCCTGGGAGGGTCCTTTGTTTTCAGGGTTTTTATCTTTCTCTTGAAGGTGGGGATCTTAGGGGAGGTGTCAAGGGAGGGCTTCAGCAGAATACTCATCAGTTCTCCAGGTGTGCCATTTCAGGGTTGTGCTCTCCACTGATTGGCCAATGGCAGGACAGAGGATCACTAGTCATTGCAGCTGGTTGTGGTGTCACCCACACAGTTTCCCTGCTTTCCTGGGCCCGGAGCTGAAATACAACTGAGACAAAGATGTCATCTCTAGGGAGAGGACCTTCTCTATCCGGCTGTAAATTGCTCAGCCAGTTTGTTCAGCTCTCTCCCTAAGTTTTCCCATTCCACTTGCCAAGGAATTTTCCTACCTTCTAACTATCCTGACTCAATGCCATTGAGAAACTACCCAAGATTCAAGGTGCCTCTACTTACTATCTATGTGCATTTAATTTAATTGAGCCTAATATAAAGTACCGGAGCAATAATACTTGCTTCAGCATTATTGAAAGTTAATGAGATAATATATGCAAATCTCCTTACATATTTTTGGCATATAACAGACATTTATTGATAGATAGTATTAAGGTATAATCATTATAAACATAATTTCCCAATGAAGCGCTTGTGATAAGAGCCTCAGACTCAAGATTTAATATGTATGCCATTAAAATTGTTCAAGGAACATACACATCACTGCCATAAACAATTGTTACTTTTTATTGTGGAAATAAAATACTAATAAATCATGTCTAATATCAAGCTAAAATGAAAATATACCACAATAAGATTTTTTTCTTTTCTATTCAAAAAATGCAACTAGGAGGGGAAAATTACTGAAAATTTTATTTGTGCTTTGTTTTCCCTGTTCTCTCTTTTCCCTTTTCAATCAGGTAGTAAGGCTGTTGGTTTCCTGGCCCCAGGAGAGATTTGTGTTTCTAGGCTAAACACAAGTAGAATGTGTATAATTATGTTCCTTGTTTTTGACATGCAGATGTTTGATGTTCCTGAGCGTATTTTGCTAATATAGAGGAGAAATGGGTGGATAACTTTCACATTTGTGAGATAGGGAGGAAAGATTCTCCCAGTCACCAAACAGATGCCAGTGTGGAAAGTACACTGTGGCTGGTTGCCTTAAGACACACTGGGATGAGTGACTATTGTGTTGGCCAGAAAGCTGTTTGGTTTTTAAGTAAAAATAAGAGACATGTTTTTCATTTTCACCAATCAATAACTTGATTGAACAACATATTCAGTATTTTTTCCCACTACCTTCTGCCATCTTTCAGGCAACTCATATTCCACCTTTCCAAAGCTTTTTATCTTTTCAAGCAAAGAAATGCTCCAGGTGTCTTTTTCAGTCTTCCAGGAAATTGAATTTGTTCCATGAAGAGAATTTTGTAAAGTCTAAAATAAATGGAAATCCAAAGGTGCAGTGTCTGGTGAATATGGTGGATAAATCAGAACTTCCCAGCCAAGCTGTAACAGTTTTTGCTTAGTTGTCAGGGTGGTGGGTGATATGGACTATGAAAGCATTCACAAAGAAAAAAAAGAGGCAGAGAGCAAAAGTTTATTCACTTATCAAGAGGGAAAAGAGGCATGGTGTGGAGAGGTACATCAATGCTAAGGGTTTAGGGCTCCTGGATTATAACTGGATTATAAAAGGGTGGGAGGTTGCTATTGTATAGCTCCTGGCCTGCTGGGGGCATTGCGTAACAGGAGGTTTTTGTTGGTTTTTCATAAACTGCAGGTTGCTCCAATGTTATTTTTTGCCTGCAGCTGTGGAGAGGTGTCAGGTTAGTCATGTTCTGTTCTTGCTTTCCAGTGTTTTCCAAACCTGGGAACATTAACTCAGAGGAGTACAATGGCAGTCATGTTTAACAAGGTCAAAGGCCTGTTCAGCAAATGGCACTGAGTTTATCCTTCCACTGGCCATCAAAGAAACATGCGGTCTTGTGTTATCCTGTTGGAGGATGATACATTTTCCGTTGACTAATTTTAGATTACTTTTTGTTGAGTGTTACTAACAGTTGGTCTAATTGGAAACAGTACATGTTGGTATTAATCATCTGGTTTTCTTGGTGGAGCCCATAATAGAGGACTCCCTTTCAATCCTTCACAACATTACCTTTTTTGGATGAAGATTGGCTTTTGGTGTGGTTGGTGGTAATTCAGGTCACTTGCCCCACAATCTCTTCTGGTCCATTTTATTGTAAAGTATCCACTTTTCATCACTTGTCACAATTTGGTTTAAAAATTGAACATTTTTGTTATGTTTAAGTGGAGAGGTGCATGTGGAAATAGTCAAGAAGTTTTTTCTCTTAATTTATGTGAAACCCAAGCATCAAAGCAATTATCATAACCAAGCTGTTTCAAATAATTTTCAATGCTTGATTTGGGTATTTTGAGTATGTCAGCTATTTTCCATGTAGTATAATGTTGATTGTTTTGTTAATGTCTTGATTTGATCCCTATTAACTTCAACTGGTCTACCTGACTGTGGAGTGTCATTCAGCCAAAAATTTCCAGCATGAAACTTCGCAGAGCACTTAAGCATATTTGATTGATCACAGCATCCTCTCGATAAAACACATAAGTATATATTTTTGTATTTTAATTGTGTTTCCCCCTTTCTTGAAATAATAAAGTTTAATACGCTGAAAATGTTGCTTGTTTTCTTCCATCATCAAACTAAAAATGGCTACACAAAAATTCACCAATTTTGATAAGTTCTATTTAAGTGCATCCTGATAGGACAGCTGTCACAATACAAGATAGCAAAATTGTTTCAAATGAAGTTAAAGACAAATAAACACTGCTAGAGCCATCTTATGTAAAAACAAACAAACAAACTTTGTGGCCAACCCAATCAATCTCTAGGGCAACATCTATGTGTTACTCTTAAGGAATCTGCACCTTGGACTCTATGGCTCCCATTATTAGCAAAGATTTCTAGTCCCAAATTTCACCCATAAACAAGATTTAAAAATTAGAGTCTTTGTAATCTGGAAAATTATAATGCATGCAAAACAATAATGAACTAAAGAGTAAAGACATTTTCTTCAGGTTCTAAACATTGCTTAAGACTCCTTGATTTTTGTGCAAAGAACTTTAGTAATGACAGTGATTTTCCTCACTGGCTCTCAGCATATAGGCTCCAAGCCATTATTTAATTTTATTAAAATTATAATACAAAGTTTTTTGATGTATTAACTCTTGAATGATAAGTTTTGGAAGTAAATTTCACATACAAAGGGAGTTTAATATTCTTTTTAAAGATTTTATTCATTATTTCCAGAGAGAGAGGAAGGGAGAGAGGCAGAGGGGGAGAGAAATGTCAATATATGGTTGCCTTTCACCTGCCTCCAGCCACGGACCTGGCTGGAGACCTGGCTCGCAATTTGTTTATGTGCCCTGGCTGGGAATCAAACCAGTGACCTTTGGGTTCAAAGGCCGGCACCTAATATTTTTTATATAGCATCTATCACCTAATAATATCCAAGTTAAAGACAATGTTATTTGTGGCATAAAAACAATTGATCATATTTAATATTTCTTCATGCTACTCATGACATTCCATTCATCTTGGTAGGGAAAGTCATGGTACTTCATCTGAATCTTCCTGTTTTAGCCAGATAGTAAAGATAAGGAACCTCGTAGTTCAGCCAGGTTCCATGAGCAGCTGTCGTTATTATGTGAACCATATATTACATGAAACTGAGGAGAAGGCGCCCTGGGCTTGTGATGGTACATTTTCCTAGGTCCAATATGGGAGATAATACAGACTTTGACCTAAAGGCCACACCCTTTTTTCATACCTATAAAAAAACCCATATTAAAATATTTGCTTAAAAATTGGATTCAATTTAATTAAACATCAAGATAGTAAAAGTAAATCTTCTTGGTCTTCCCAATGCTGCTTGACTCCTTATGAGGGAGGAGTCACATGAGAACCAGCTTTCTACTTGGTTTAGACATTGAAAGCAAAACAAAACAAAACAATCCTGGAGCTTCCACCACAGCTGCTTCTCCAAGCTGTTGATTTGCAGCATAAAAATACATTCAAGTGATTTGTTTTCCATCTGTCCCATGTCTTGCTCTTGCTTCTCCAATTGAGAGGTGTTCATGAGTTCTTGTTAATGTCTCTTTTTTTGCTGTTTTCTAAATTAATAGAATAATACAACAACAATAAAATTAAAAAAAAAAAAGAAAGGAATATCAAGACCAGATAAGAGAGGATTATAAACACATATACAAATGCCCTCAGAGCCCTTCAACTTGGTAGATAGTCTTCTATAAAAGACTATATAAGACTATATAAACTTTTATATGTTTAGATTAAAAAAAAAAAAGAATTGTGTGTTGAATGTATTACCGCCAATCTGCATTTGACTAGGAGAAAATATCACCATCAACAATAATAACATATTTCTATTTATTCTAGGTACTAATCTTTATTCTCTTATTTTTGTGTGCATTGTAATAGTATTGGCTACAGCTCTTTAATAATTTCAATGCACATATAGATTTAGCAGAAAAATGGATGAGTGAGCTATCTCTGTACAAAAGTATTATATTTATTCTTATTAACATACATAATTGCTTAAAATAGTATTTTTTCTTTTTACTTGGGAGATCCCTGATTACTTTCATCTGAAGTGTATCATTCTACAGATAAACAACATCAGCTCTGAAACAGTTTATCAAAAAGGCTTATTTGTATCTGTATTTTCTACAGTTTCCATTCATTTTACAGGCAGTTGTTGAATGTTAAATTGTTGAGTGGATTAATAAATTAATTAATTAACTTGTAAAGTATAGAGATAGAAGAGTGGCAAAATAATAAGTAAAGTAAAAAATATTGAGGAAAGGAAACTATTAAATTTGATGCCACCAGAAGGATCATATGAGTAAGGAGGAAAAAAAAAATGTGGGGCTAGGAAACAAAAATAGTTTTTTAAATATCCTTTTGGCATAAACTAATTTTTCCATGTAAATGAGTATCATTTTAAATATATTTATCTTATAAATCATTGATTTTATATTAAATGAAAGCTTTTAGGATATGGAAACAAAAACTGCAAGGACAATGTTTATAATCAACTATTTGCAACCTAATTTATTCCTGAAATCTCATACCAGAGAGGATTAATTCTAGCATGTAACTACATTTCAAGGAACAGTGACTATTGTCTTGGACAAACTTAGGGTGAACAAGTTTATATATATAATATTCCAGGAACATATATATATATATATATATATATATATATATATATATATATTCCTCCCCTTGGAGCCACTGAGGGATATACATTTCTCTTTGCTCTTAGGCAGAAAAGGAATAATGCTTTTCCTAGTATCTGAGTTCAGTGGCAAAATACTGCAATTATAACAAGAAAAAGGAAGGAGAAAAACCAAGAAGCTTGCCCCAGTTTCACTTAGAAGTATGCAACTTGTGTTCATTTTTTCATGAAAAGAGGTGAAGTGCCTCCACTATATTCAGTCTCTCAAGGGAAAATGATAAATCAGCAGATGTGACAGACTGGCAGGAAGCCAGAGCTATAGACTCAGAATTATCAAAATTGAAATAAAGACTTGAGTATATTAACTAGTTGTTGATCTTACAGGAGTTTTAATTTCACAGAACCTTTTTTAAAAGCAAGGTAATTATCACAGCATTCTATCTCATCAAGGTGAGTTTTTGTTCCTCTTTGTGACTTTTTTTGTTTGTTTGTTCTGCAGAACATTTGAGTTAGTTATACACAAAAACAAATAAGAAATACAAACAATGACACCTATAGTCTTCTTCTATGGAATGCTTGACTTATAAAATAATGTGGTATGATTAGTCCCAATAGATTGGATTTTATTACAACTTTATCATTTTAAGCATGTATAGTAAGCACACACCTATGTGACAATTTTATTTATTTATTTATTTATTTATTTTTAAAGATTTTATTTATTATTTTTAGAAGGAGGGGAAGGGAGAGAGGCAGAGAGACATCAATGTATGGTTGCGTTTCACCTGCCTCCAGCCACAGACCTGACTGGAGACCTGGTTTGCAACCTTGTTATGTGCCCTGGCTGGGGAATCGAACCTGCGACCTTTGGGTTCGCAGGCCGGCACCTTATCCACTGTGCTACCAGCCAGGGTCCTATGTGACAATTTTTAAAACATCTTACTTACATTTGAGAATGTAAAATATACATAGTTTGATTTTTTAGATTAGTAAGTAATTTTTCATAATACCATTTGGGCTTGAGGTTTTGAATTCAGTGAGTTCAACCCTGTCTGAAGTCAACTGTTACCATTTCTATCCACATGGTTTCTTGGGTAGTGATGCCCCTTGGGAAACCTGATGCCCCCAGTTTGGTAATTGCCCCTCCTGACCCCAGATAATCCCTGCCTCTTGGTACTCACACTCTTGGACAGTCCCTCGCACATCACTTGTGTTGGACTCAGTAAACAATAGAACATGATAGAAATGATAGCACAGCACTTTTAAGATAACTTTATGGGAAACAGTGTGACCGTTTTAGTTTCTCGCTCACGCACCTTCTCTTTGAGACCGCTAGCTCTGGGGAAGCCGTCCCGAGCACAGCCTCATGGAGAATGGCTGCAGCTCAGCCCAAGCCATGTGAAGCAATTGGTTGGGAATGGACCCTCCAGCCACAGTCAAGGCCCCAGAAACCGCAGCTCCTGGTTACACTTGATTGAACTGCCTGCAGAATGGATCCAGAGCCCATCACTTCATTACGACTTTCTTGGGCCCTAGGCGCTTTCCACGTGCTGTGCTTTTAATTTTGTCTTTCTTGACTCCTTTCTCTATTAAAATATACTTACATATATATCTGTATCTCACAAGACACAAGAGGGGAGATTGAGAGATCCCTGCACAAAAGTCTATATTATATTTATCACCTGACATATTGTTCAAGACAATATTTAGCCTTATAGAGTGACTGCATTGTTATACGAATGAATACATTAATATGTATTAAAAATGTTCTCTGACTTAACAGTTCATGTTTTCTTATAATTTAAAAGTAAATTAAAAGATTTCATGTGACCTAAATTAAAAGTATTATGGCTCCACGCCCACTGCATACTAATAGATAAATATGTCCAGCCCAAACCAGAGCAGTTAAACTGCCCCTGGATTATGCACTGTCAAAAGCTGTGTGAGAAAAAAAATGCAAGATTGTGGTTTTATTGGGCTAATTTGTATTCAATAACTAGAACACTGGGAAATATTTTTTATTCTATATCTAAGTAAAAATGATTTGGTTTTCTGATTCAGTTAAAAAAATAAGAAGAAATAGATGGAAAAAGAACACCCAGGATTTAATTTTTTAGTTTCCTATTTAAGGACTATTTTCCTCTTCTATAGAAAATTGCTGAAAGAATTACTGTGTAAACTTTATAAACCTTGGGTGGGGCATTTTTGAAAGCATGCCACTTGCTATAGTTTTTCCCCTATACTTCTTTCTGAGTCTCTGAGCTGTTCTACAATCAATGAAAGTTTGTCCACCCTAAGTTTGTTAATTTTCAAAAAAAATTTTGTCAGGGAGGGGGTCACATCTAGAACCTACAAGCTAAATCCAATCTGCTGCCTCTTTTTGTAAATAAAGTTTTTTGAAAAACAACCACATTCATTCATTCATTCATTCGGGTACTGTATATGGCTACTGTCACTGTAAGAGGGGGAAATCCCCAAAACAAAATTTATTTATTGAAAACATTGTGTACTTATTCTTAAATGTTTAAACTTCAGTCACCTTCAATGTACTTTCCATGTAATGGAATACACCTATGGAGAAATTTTTTCCACTGATCAAAACAGTCTTTGACCTCATAGATTTTGATGCCTTTTAGTGCTTCTGCTGGTTTTTGTTTCCCCTTTTTCACATGGGCAAAACATTTCCCTTTGAAAATCTTTTTCATTTAAGAAAACCAAAGAAGTTGCTCAGGGTGAGATCAGATGAATAGGGAGAGTGGACAGGGTCATGCTGTTTCTGGTCAGAAACTGCCGAACACTCAGTGCAGTGTGGACAGGTGCCCTCATAAATAACCCATCACAACATGGTCAAATGCATTCAAAGTGTCTTCAAAATGCACTGAAGTCATGCAACCTCTCACAATAATGCCAGCTGGTGCACTGATACCAAAGGGTTCCTAGGACACTGGCCTAGAGGGGGAAGGCTGGATTACAAGGACCCCACCCTCCAGAAGATAATTCCATTTTTTGGAGGTCTCCCCTTGTATAAAAAAAGACATTCAATAATTGAGACCCAATGACCTAAAAAATACAAATATATATTTTCCAAATCTTTTCAGAAAAGCAGTTTCTAGATATTTGGTCTAAGTTAAGTCTAAAATATCTATACTGAATTTAATTTGCTCACATTGAAATCATACAAATATTATAAAACAATATAATATTTTGAGAAATTCCATGGAAACATTAATACAAAAATTGATGTTGTTTGTTTCTATATTTTTCCCATCTAAAATTAATAACTAATCATTTCAAAGAATAATAAAAATCAGCTCTATCTAAGGATTCCAAACTATTATTTTTATTATAACCTTGGCAAAATGTTGTTGCTACTTTTTTAAATTTTATTTTATTTTGGAATCAAATTTTGGCCCAAGTTATAACTTCTGTGATATACATCACAAAAATGGCCCCAAAGACATTAAACAGTTGGTTATTTTCCTCTCTACAGAGCCATTCCTCATAGGTAACTATAATAACATTTGTTTAAATGTTTGATGTTTGGCATAAATAATGGGTTAAAATTTTCTACAACAAAAGTTACATTTGAACCTTAAAAACTATCATCTTTATTAGGGAAAACTCACCTGCATATATTTATTTCATAAAGTTTAAACTTTATATTTTTTGAATCTATGGAACATTTAGGTGATGGCATTTATTGGTTTTATGAACTTGGGATATTAATGTGGGGTGAGCTACCTGCACACTTAATGTACTTATATAAATAACATCTTCTAAATAAACTACGTAAACGTATGCCTTTCAAATAAGATGTAGGACAGTGGGATATTTACCTTTTTTATTTTTTGTGGGGGGGTTCTTTTTTTCCCTTATTTTTTATTTCCTTTTTTATTGTTATTGTATTACAGATGTTTCATACTCCCCCCCATTGTTCTCCTCTGCCCTACCCTCCCTGTCCCCTCTCCCACAGTCAATCCCCACCTCATTGTCGTCCATGGGTCCTTCACATTAGCTCTTCTACTAAACTCTTCTCCTACTTTGCACCCTCTGTCCTTCTTTGCCCCTTCTCTCCTTCCCCCACAGTCACCATCATTCTGCTCCCTCTTTAATACTAATTCTGCTTTATTTCTAACGTAGAGATTAATTATAATTATTTCAAATTATTTATATTTTATTTATTTATTTATATTTTATTCTTATTATAGTGTCTTAATATATATCCATAATAGCAGTCTAATTTACTTTTAAATATTTTAATTCTACCCAATGTTTCAAAATGAATTATGTTGGCAATAATAACATAAATATATTACTACAGCAAAAAATACGCTTGAAATACACCTGCTGCATATATTCTCTTAAAAGAGAAAAAGGCATGGTAGTCTGTGGGGTAAAAAGAAAAAGCCATGTTTTCAATGAAAATTTATAAAAGTATGTTTTTTCTGCTATCATTTATTTGGAAAGTAATTTAGAAAGGTTTTAACTGCAGTAGAACATCATGTAAATTATGGTATAAAATGCAAGAGCACTTACTGTTTACTAAAGAGATAGACAAGGATTCTAGGGGCTCACATATCTTAGCAGGAACCAAACTATTCCCAGCTTTTTGCTTTTTCCATTTCATTGTCTTGATTTCAGTCTTTATACCAGTTCAAGATCATGAGACTTTCACAGAAGCCTTCAGGCATTCTTGCTTTTTTTTTTTTTTTTTTTTTTTTTTTTTTTTTTTTTTTTTTTTTTTTTTTTTTTTTTTTTTTTTTTTTTTTTTTTTTTTTTTTGACTGACTTGGAGTCACATGGTAGCCCCTCGCTGGTGGATTCTGGGCAAAAATAGTGCTGGCAAAAGGGAATGCAATTAACATGACTGGCTTAGATTGATAAGGATTATGAGGGAAATCTCAGCACATGTTGACCTAAATATATTTGGGTTCTATCAGTAAAAAGATGGTGTCTGGGAATAGATGGGGAAAAGATAGATACAAATTAGTCAATATATTGGGTCTGCAACAGAAACACAATAGAATAAAAAATATACAAATTTTACTTTCTTTGGCATTTTCATATTAAATATTATAATCTTTAGTGAAATCTTACATCACAAAACTGAGGCTGACATTTGCAATAATTGAGTATTCTTAGATAATTACGTTTTATTTTAAAGTACCCAATTCCCTTCAAGTTTCTTAATAGAATGTAATAGTAATAGATAGAATGTCCATCATTCATGAGTTCTCATTTATGAGTTCTCATTTAAAGAGCAAATATGTTCTTAAACTAATACTTTTTCATATACTTTGAGAAAACTGACTATATTTCTATTAAAAATTTGCTTAAGTATACTTTTTAATAATAAATATTTTAATGCTCTTTTTAAAAAATATTTTATTCATTATTTTCAGAGAGAAGGGCAGGGAGGGAGGAAGAAAGGGAGAGAAACATCAATGTATGGTTGCTTTTCACCTACAGCCAACTAAGGACCTAGCTATAGATCTAGCTTGCAACTTGGTTATGTGCCCTGATTGGGTAATCAAACCAACGACCTTTGGGTTCATAGACTGGTACCAATCTACTGAGCCACACCATCCAGGGAATAAATATGATTTTAAATCAGGTGAGAGAGGTTAGGTTCTGTTTTTATTTAACTTATTTTTTGCTTGCTAAATAAACTTAGCAATAGCATCTGTGCTAGAAGATAAAATAATGAATCTTTCCTTCTAATAAAATGTTAAAAATTTTCAACAGCTTTTAAATAGCACCAACTTTTGACTTAAATCCCAGATGTTTCTTAAGATTCTAGCCAATAAAATCAATTAAAAATTGTGAGGAAGGATGGGGGACATCAAGTAATAAAAATGCTTTGCTATTATAAACCCTGATTTTGGTAGTAAATACATTATTTTTAGTTATGTGTAGTATTATGATGCTTTTTTAAAACATTCCATTATAACTATTAAAAAACAAAAAAAGAAAAAAAAATACTTCTAAAGGAAAATGGTTTCAACCCAGTAGAAAAGAAATAATTTAACAACACCTTGAATAAGTTTCTATCTCAGGGTCTCATTGATGATTAGAGGAAGACCTTTGTGAATAATCAACTCTTGAGATGCGAGGCTCTTTGCTTCAGGACAAGAGCATGTAACCAAACACAGATCCAACTGCCTGCTGCTACGAAAGCCAATATAGAGAGGCAGATGCTGCTGTAAAATGGTTTATTCAGACACTAGTTATCTGGCAGATAGGAGACTTAGGTCTCAGAGCCCATCTCCCCAGGAAGAAAGGGGACTCATGTCTCAAAGCCCATCTCCACCTATCAGCGCAGACAGAGGTTTCTATAAGGAGGGAGAGTGAAAGCAGAACAGAGAGATCAAGGAGGGGAATTGAAAAGTTCTCTATGTGCAGAGCTCAGTCCATTCTGACAAGGAAAGTGATGGTCTGTTGAGAGTCATCCTGGTCTAGTCATCCCAGCTTCACATCGTCCTGGATTTACATCAACCTAGCTTCACAGTTGAAGGTCAGCAAATCTTCTGGAACTGCGGTGCCTGAAGGTCGACTCTGTGTTTTTTAAAGTTAGTTCCTACTATTCTTCTACAAATATGCATGAAAGGTTTTTAAGCCCTGTTCTGTGCATCTAAGTTAAGACACCTTTGAAATGCCAGAGTAATACACTTCAAAGGCACACCCACACTTGAGAAAGAATGAATAAACTTAATCATTCTGTAATTCAGTTTCCACTTTGCTTTCTCTCACTTTCATAGACTCTCTTCTTTATGTTCCCTCCTTAATTTGAAATCAATGAAAGAGCCAAAAAATTGTTGTTCTTTTGAGCATTTGAGATCTTGCTTCCTGCTAACTATCATCAGTGTGGGCTCAAATAAAGTCTTATAAAAATTCTGCACAGGTTTGCCATACTCAGTGTGGCTCAGTTGGTTGGAGCATTGTCCCATAACCAAAAAGTTGTGGGTTTGATTCCTGATCAGGTCATGTACCTAGGTTGTGGATTCAATCCCCAGTCTAGGCACGTTTGATCCCCCATGTCCAGGTGCATACATGAGGCAAGCGATCAATGATTCTCTCTCACATAGATGTTTTTTCTCTTTCTTTTGTCTCTCCCTCTCTCTCAAAAAGCAATGAAAAGACATCCTCAAGTGAGGGTAATTTTTTTAATTCTCCACAGATTTGTACATTTTTTAGATTGACATCTAATTGGCTTTATTGACAACTTCATGAATTGAGCAGGGTCCCATCTAGCAATAGAAAACGTCTCCATGGAGGCAGGTGAAAGGCAACCATACATTGATGTTTCTCTCCCTCTCTGCCTCTCTCCCTGCCTTTGGAAATAACAAATAAAACCTTTTTAAAAAAAGAAAAGAAAAGATCTTCATGGAGTTTTTAAAAATGGAAAGATTCATAGGCAGAGGAAGATGGGACAAGGAAGTTAAAAGAGTGGATTATTTTAGGCAAGGTCAACTTCTCTTAGGGAAAAACATGCAGTCATATCTGGAAGATTACCTTACTAGTGTTGACAAGGAAGTTTCAGACTAGTTTTAAAATCCACTCCTATGACAGATAAACTGCAATTAGGTTGGATATGAAGTCTTGGTAGGATTAACATAAATGACTCCATTTTGGGTATGTTGTTTCTTTTTAACATAACTGTAGAATTGAATATAGCTAAGTGGCTCCAATAAAGATAAAACTACTCATAAATTTTCTTACATTTTACACTGTATAGGTGGGCCATGAAGCTTCTACATACAACCGACTAATGAGACTTAATGGAAGCATTTCTTTTTGCATTTTCTGTCCCTAAATTTCCTTATAAGTGTGTCCAAAGAAAATGAATGTTAGATAAGTAGCTCTTAGGAAGTTTTCCTGAAATATAAAACTCCAGAAAATGTAAAAGAAAACATAAAAAGGTTAGCTGTCAACTTCCTGCTCAGAAGATAAATCAGAGCTATAAATAATAAATTCTTCCCTTTTGATCCATCTGTGTCACTTTTCTCACTCTATTTGCCTCTTGTCCATTTACTCTATTAAAATGCAAGCTTCTCAATCTGAATTATATAAAGAATATAAGAATTAGTTCATTCTTTCTGTATAACAAAGTTTAAATCAAACATAATGTATTACTATACTGTGTGGAAAGAGAAAATGTGCCCTTCAAGATGCAGTGAGTCAGATTAAGTGAACTTCTTCCAGAAGTATTGCACTGCATGACTGACAGTTCACATAATTGACTCTATGGAAAGATTTGTCATCTGAAAACAATTCTTAACATTTTATCCAGAATTGAAGGCCAGTAAAGTATGATTTATTTCAGTGAATGTATTGGTCAAGGTCAAGTCAGAAGACAGAAACCATAAACCATACCAGTTATTTTAACAGAGAATTTATTAATATAAATGTTACAATGTGGATGAACCTTGAAGACATGCTAAATGAAAAAAGACAAACACAAAAGAACAAATATTGGATGATTTTACTTATATGATGTACCTAGAATTGTCAAATTTATAGGAACAGGAAATAGAATAGTGGTCTTCAGGCACTGAAGGAATGGGAATGGGGAGTTATTGCTCTAAGGGATGTAGAGTTTCAGTTGGAGGTGAAAATGTGTGAGAATGGATAGTGGTGGTCGGGGTTGCACAACATGAATGTACTTAATGCCTCTAAAGTGTACATTTCAAATGATTAAATTATATTTTTAATTTATGTGCTTTTGCCGCAATAAAAAAATCAATTAAAAAATAATTAAAAGACAAAAAATAGTCTTGGAGACAAAAATAACAACAAACAGATGGCTTTCATTTTGTAGCCCAGAATCATGAACATGAAGGAAAACAATTAGAAACCTGAACATTCTGTTCTTACAGATCCCTGTTTTTATTTACCTCAACAAATATAAGTAATATTATTATTTTTCATTAAAATTATTTGTTCATATGCTTACAGTTTAGAAAATAAATGCTGTGTGTAGTTATCAGAATTGAACAAATACAAAATATTTTTGAAGATATTAAAATATAAATAAAATGCATGAACTAATGCAGTGAAAAGATTTGATTCAATCCAGAGACATAATTTATACATGGCAGAATTTATAGTAGCCCCCATAACAGAGACTAAGATATCTGATCTTCAAATCCCAACTAAGGCTTCTGAGTCAGTAGCACATATTACTCAAGGCCAGATTCTAATCAGATCCTTTGAAAACTTCTTTCTATTATTCTTCCTGATGTTTTTTTTTTCTAGGCACAACAACTGGTCTTCTTACTATCAGGTCTTGTTATCCATCAAGAACTGCTGACCCACATCTGGATGGGTCAAAGGTCAAATTCACTGGGTTAATATCTTAGTGTAATATTCTCCTAACAGTTTGGTGTAGACATGCTTGAGTGCTAGTCTTATAATTATAATGAAATTCTTTGAAGTTAATAAGGATCATGGAAGCTGAGCAGAAATGTGTTATAACTGCAACAAATTGAAGATTGGGAAGTTGGTATTACCTAAGCTCACTGAGCTTATTGCAGTAATATAACTAATAATAATTTTTGTAATATAAGCATTAGGCACTTGTTAAGCTGTCAGTATTTCCAGGTGTTAGGATTCTTTATGAAATATCTTATTTAATATTTACAATGATCTAGTGATGAGATTGTCATTCCCAATTTAAAGATGAAGAAACCAATTCGATATAAAGGAAAAAAGCTGAAGAAGGCAAAATTTAAAAAACCGAAGTGTGGACTATGGTTCAGCCTTAATAAAAAGAAGATATTCTGCCATATGCAATAACATGGTTTAACTGAGAGTATATAATGCTAAGTATCCCAGTCACACAGGGATAAGTACTGTGTTATTACAGTTATATGAGGTAACTAAAATAATCATATTTATTGAAATAAAGTGGAATGAGGGTTAACAGGGGCTGGGAAAGGGAGAAGGGTGGATTGGCTCTTCCACAAACATGCAGTTTTAGTTACACAAGTAAGTAAACTCTAGAAAACTGCTATACAATGTTACAACTATAATTAACCATAAAACTGCAATGTGCACACAAAAATTTGTTAGCAAGGTAAATGTTATTTTTTACCACAATTTTTGGGAAGGGAGAGAGGCAGAGAGGGAGAAAGACATCAATGTGTGGTTGCCTTTTACCTGCCTCCAGCCACAGATTTGGCTGGAGACCTGGCTTGCAACTGGTTATGTGACCTGACTGGGTAATCAAACCAGTGACTTTGGGTTCGCAGGCTGGTGCATTATCCATTATGCCACAAGCCAGGGTATATATGTGTAAAATTAATTTGCATATAGATAGAGACATTAAATTTTTGGTAATTTTAATTTTGGAGAAATAATAAAAAAATAAAATTTATATTTCAATACCAAATTACATATAACTTCTATCATTAACATTTCCTTTTATAAATCAAGATTTATGTTTCTAATTTGTATTTAATATCCATTTTTAGTTGTTTATATTTAGCATGTTTTGCTTCCTTTAATAAAATAGATATATTTACTAAAAAATTGTTATGAACAAAAGCAATGCTAGTAATAAATATTAAAGGGATATGCTAAAATAGGACCATCTTCTGATCAAGATGGAGGTGTAGGTAGACACATTTAGCCTTCTCATGCAACCATAGAAAGAATTACAACCAGATCTCAAAACTAATAACACCCAGAACCATCAGATAATCGAGTTGTATGGAAATCCAATAACCAAGGATTTAAAGAAAACACATTCATCCAGACAGGTAGGAGGGGCAGAGTCATGAAAATGAGTGGAAAGGTGTCATGGCCCAGAAAGATAGTAGTGGCAGAACAGACAGGAGAGATAACTTGCGGGTGAGCAATCCCAGCCCAAGGCCAGACTACACAGCTCAGAGCTCAAGAATCAAGAAGATAGACATCAGTTACCTCAGTGGGGATTGAGCTACTAGAAGAAACTACCAGTTTCTTTCACCACTTAAAGGGAAAGCACAGTTTTAGGAAAATATGCAAACCAACCCACTCCAAGATTAACCACCAGGGCAGCAGATGGAAGGGCACCAGAAGAGGGTGTGTGCCTGGAAATGGGGCAAGTATTGGGACAACCACCAGAAACCAGGTAGTAGTGTTGTCCCCTCTCTAAACCCTTACCATATAGCCACAAAGCAGTTCAGTGGCTTGCCCTGCTATAGCAATCACCTATAGCTCTGCACCACACAATTTATGGGTGCCTTTTCTACATGGGCTAAACTACTAAGGCAGGGAGTAAAAGCCACTTTATCTAATACACAGAAACAAACACAGGGAGGCTGCCAAATTGAAGAGGTAAAGAAACATGGCCCAAGTGAAAGGACATAACAAAATCTCAGAAAAAGAACTAAATAAAACTCAGATAGACAACATATCAGATGCAGAGTTCAAAACACTGGTTATCAGGAATGCCCAGAGAAATCCTTGAGGATATCAAAAAAAAAGGTAGGAAGAAATGAAGGCTACTGTAAGTGAAATAAAGAATAATCTACCAGAAACCAACAAGAAGGGAAGGAAAACAGAATTAAAACCAAAGATTTGGAAAATAAGGAAGAAATAAATGTTCAACCAGAACAAAAAGAAGAAACAAGAATTTTAATAAATAAATACATAAATGTATAAATAAATAATAATTGAAGATATGCTTAGGTACCTCTAAGACATCTCCAAAATCTGAATCATAGGGATGCCAGAAGAAAAGGAAGAACAAAAATTTGAAAACTTATTTCAAAAAATAATGCAAGAAAACTTTAATTTGGTGAAGGAAATGGACATACAAGTCCAGGAAGCACAGAGAGTCCCAAAGAAGTTGAACCCAAGGAGGAACACACCAAAGTACATCATAATAAGAATACCAAAGGTTAAGGATAAAAACAGAATCTTAAAAGCAGCAAGATAAAAGAAAAGAGTTACATATAAATAAATTACCATAAGACTTAGCAGATTTCTCAAAAGAAACTTTTCAGTCTAGAAGAGACTGGCAAGAAGTATTCAAATTAATGAAAATCAAATACTTACATCAAGATTACTCTATCCAGCAAAGCTATCATTTAGAGTGGAAAACAGGTAAAGGGCTTCTCAGATAAGCTAAAGAAGTTCATCACCATCAAGCCATTATTACAGAAAATGTTTAAGAAATGTATTTAAGGAAAGGAAGATTGAAGCCATGAACATTAAAAAGGTGTGCCTTTTAATGCATAACTATCAACAACTGAATCTAAAAAAAGAAACTAACAAAGTCAGCAAACAACCAGAACAGGAACACAATCATAGATATGGAGATCTTTTGGAGGGTTATCAGCTGGGAGAGGAAATGGGGAGAATGGGGAATGGTACAGGGATTAAAAAGCATAACTGGTAGAAACAAAATACAGGGATGTTAAGAATAATATAGGAAATGAGAAACTAATGAACTTATATGTACGATCCACAGACTTAATCTAACTGGGTGGATTGCTGGAGGGAAAGGGAGTACTGGGTGGATAGGGCAAAGGGGGAAAATTGGGACAATTGTAATAGCATAAACAATGAAATATACTTAAAAAAAAACAGAATCACTGTACATAAAGTAGACATTGACAAAATTCAAGAGTGAAATAGATAACTTAAGAATATTAGTTGGAAACCGCAATACTCCAATCAATCACGTACAGAAAACCAGGCAGGAAATTAGCAATCACATAGATTTGAATAACCTTGTCAATTAAATAGATATAACAAAAACATATCCATCCCAAAACATTAGAATGTACATATATTTTCCACAAGTGCACATAAAACATTCTCCAAAATTTTGACTATTTTGTCAAAATAGACCATTTTATGGTCTTTTATGTTAGACCATAAAATAAGCCTTAATAAATTAAAAAGGAAATCATACAGGGTATCCTCTCCAATCATAATGGAACTAAATTCCAAACAAACACAAGGAAACTTAGGAAATTCACAAACATAATAATTAAAAGTACACTCCTCTAACAAATAGATCAAAAAAGAAAAATTAGCAAAACTATTTAATATTCTGTAATAAATTGAAGCACTGCATAGCAAATGGGAGGCAACTCAACTAATACAAACAAATTTAGACCATAAGGCCTATATTATTTTAAAAAAACATATCAAATCAATAAACTATGTTCTGCCTTAAAGAACTGGAAAAATAACAAACTAAAACAGGAACCAAATTAAATAATTTAATTATTTAATTAAATAAGGGATTCTGACCTCCTTAGGTAAATTATCTATTTTACTCCAAAATATCCTCTTTATACCATGGCACTGGGGCAGACAGACAGTCTATTTGTCATTGTGTCTATTTATAATATCCACCTTTTAAACACTTTTGCTTGTTATTAAATTTTCTCAGAAAAAGATGTTACTCATTATTTCAATCTAGATTCTGTTATTCAGAGCAGTCACAAACAGTGCCCACATATAGACATAAGCCCAGTTTTACTTTCTTGTGGTAACTATTACTTCATCTCTGGTTCCTGCCAACTCAAAAATCCCAACTCAAATAGTTATATAAACAAAAATCAATTTTATTTCCTTTAAACTGTCTAATAATCTTAGAATATGTGTTAATACAACACAGCCTACAAAGAATAATGTATAAATTAATACTGAAATATGTGTTACCAAAACAAAAAAACAAAATAAGAAAAGTAGAAATGTTTAGGAACTTCATATTATTCAAAATATACTATTTATAGATGACACATAAACAAATTTTAGAGGCCAAAAAAAGAGATTGTGTTTATTAGCAACAAATATTTAGTAAATGTAATGACTACAGTAACTTGAAAGCAAACCAAATAACTACTTATTTTTCAACTCTAGAAGAAAAAAAAATGCAAAAGAGTTGGTATATTATTGAACATTGATTGTTGCCTACTGTGTTTAGCAAGATAATATAATAAAAAGATCAACTCAGTCAAGGCTTAGCCAGTTTCCAAACAAAGATGGAAGTAACTTACTTTTATAAATGTAGGGCCTTTCAGAGTGAGAGATATGGACATTTTCTGGATCTAAACAATAGAAAATATGATGAAAAAGGTTATGAGCAAAAAGGATTCATTACCCGTCCTGTATAAACAGGGTCCTTGACCTTGAAGCAAAACTCTGATGAAGAATGTTGACATCCCATGCAGGCCACTGTGTCACATACTATAAAATTCTCTGTAAATTAAGAAAAGAAATATGCCAATAAGGCAAAGAAAAATAGGTTGACTTGATAATGTAAGTCTCAGAAAAAGAAATGTGTTATTAGCAACACCTTAAATGGAAAGCAAAGTTAACAGGGACATGATGTTTTACCACTTTTAAAACATGCTACTTTGATATAATTTTAGTTTTATAGGAAAATTATAAAGATTAGGCAGTTCTCTATAGTCTTCAAACAGCTTCTTCTAATATCAACATCTTACATAACCATGGCATATTTATCAAAACTAGTAATTTATTTTTTTAAGCTTTTGTTTAAGATTTTATTATTTTTAAAGCGAGGGGTAGGGAGAGAAGAAGAGAGGGAGAGAGATATCAATGTATGGTTGCCTTTCACCTGCCTCCAGCTTCAGATCTGGCTGGAGAACTGACTTGCAACCTGGTTATGTGCCCTGGCTGGGATAAGGCAGGCCAGCACCTTATCCATTGTGCCACCAGCCAGGGCTCGAAACTAGTAATTTAATATACGTAAAACACTATTAGCTAAACTATAGAGTTTATTTCAATTTAGCCAGTTTTCTTTCTCTTAATATCTTTTGTACATTCTAGGATACAATCATGATAATTTTCAGACTTGCCTTATTTTTCATGGTCTTTACACTTGAAAACTACTGACCAAGTAGTGTTTGAATATCACTCATTTGGGGATTGTCTGACATTTTCTCATGATTAGATGAGAGATGGATTTGAGGGAAAGTATCACAAAGATGAGTGCACTTCTGTTTTCTGTGCCTGTGATTTTGTATTTTCCAAAATTTTAATAAAATAAAATAAAAATCATACCCTCAAGTGAGGATTAAAAGAAGAATCAGTAGCTGATTTTAAAATTACTGAGCAATATTTCAAAGTATGCAGTACCAGTTTGTTTATCCACTTATCTGTTCAAGTACAACTTATTTCCAGTCTTTGGTGATAGTGATAAAATGAATTATAAGCATTTAACCACAGTTTTATGTGAATATAAGTTTGTAGAATACTTGGGGATAATCCTAAGAGAAAGATTGTGAGTCAGGGTAGGTATATTTTTAACTGTATAAGAAGGTATCATACATTTTGAAAGAAAAGTGGGTGTGCCATTTTACATTCCCAACAGCAATGTATGCATGTCCAGTTACTCTATATCCTAACCTAAACGTATTATATGATGCTTTGATGGTAGTTCTTCTGTAAGCATGAATTAGTATCTCATGGTATTATTTTCATTTCCTTAATGAATAATGATATTGAGTATATTCTGCGTGCTTATTTCTCAATGATTTATCTTCTTTGTGCTCAGATCTTTCATTTTAAAGATATTTTAATTTTACTTTCAAATAATTAGAAATTCACAGGAAGCCACAAAGATAGTATGTAGTTCTCATGTACCCTTCACCCAGTCTTACCAGTGGTTACATGTGTTATAAGGCAATATCAAAACCCAGAACTTAACATTGTTAGAATGTACATATAATTCTTTTTTTTTTTTAATTCTTTTTATTTCATTATTTTTAGAAAGAGGGGAAGGGAGAGAGGCAGAGAGGGAGAGAGATATCAATGTAAGGTTGCATTTCACCTGCCTCCAGCCACAGACCTGACTGGAGACCTGGTTTGCAACCTGGTTATGTGCCCTGGCTGGGGAATCGAACCTGTGACCTTTGGGTTCGCAGGCCAGTGCCTTATCCACTGTGCTACCAGCCAGGGCTCGTACATATAATTCTACATCTTTCATGATGTGTAGTTATTTGTGTAATTCGCTGCTGCAATTAAAATACAGAACTGCTCACTCGTCACCATCATTTCTCTCAGGTTACTCATTTGCCCTTTCCCCCAAACATCCGGCTTCTTACTCTTCCTAGTCCCTGCCATTCACTCACCTATTCTCTGTAACTGAATCAAAGTTTCTTATACCATGTAAGGTAACATATCATAGGTTCTGCGATTAGGATGTAAATAATTTTTGGAGGTGATTTTTCAGCCTAACAGGCCATTCTTTCTCCAGCTGCAAGGCTAGAAATAATATAGTCCTGTCCTTCCACAGGTAGGTTATTTTCTTGTTCCCTTGTCTCACTGAAATGGGTTTTTGACAGTATCTGAGACTATAATTTCATTGCCCTTGACTACATGCTTTAAGGATATTATTACATAGGGAACATATATGACATGAGTTTGGATGGAGCTTTGCTTGTGGTTGCCTGTCCTCTCCCTCATCTGCCATAGGCAACTGCAACTGAACTGACAGAGAAATCATTGCACATTACTAATGGATTGAAAACCTTGGTTATTTATTTACAAACTTTGCACTAAGATGGGACTGAGCTCTGATATCTCATGGCCCTGTGTAGCCTCTTAAATCTCTCGGGAGAACTCTAGGCAGCAGCTTCTGTTGGGATGCCTGGGTTACATTGAGTGCATGCAAAGCGTACGAGTTGGCCAGGAACCAAAGAAAGTTTCAAGCATGTCTTTGAAACTGCTTTTTCTGTGTCCCAATTCTGTTACTTATTCTGTCAAATATTCTTGTTAACACTAATCTTTGATTACTGCTTCTTTCTCTCCAAGCCCTATGATCTTTTTCTTGGGCTGTTTCCCCTCTTGAAGATTTTAACAGTGCCCTGAGGGAATGAGTGAGCTGAGTTGAATATGGAGTTAAACCTCTGTGCTTACCATTCTCTGTAATATTATAGAAGGACATTAGCTTATGTGGAATGACCCAAAAAAGTCTTACAACTAGAAAAGTACATAAATCAATTTGAAAAAAATTTGAGCAGTGCATAATTAATGGATCTTCAATAAATGTGGTCATTTTAGCCATTTAAAAAATACAATAGATCTTCATCTCTAAATGCTAGGTAAAGTAAATCACTAAATGTAAAACTAAAACCAGAAATAGCCAGTCGAAAA
Source organism: Noctilio leporinus (assembly GCA_004026585.1). Lineage (NCBI taxonomy): Eukaryota > Metazoa > Chordata > Mammalia > Chiroptera > Noctilionidae > Noctilio > Noctilio leporinus. The sequence goes on along the minus strand of PVIW01006835.1, from coordinate 22,789 downwards.
TATTTTTCTGATCTCTATGGGGAATAGTTGTTAAGCATATTCATAACAAAGAAATTCAAAAAACACAGTTTGTTAGATTTGAATAATATGAATTTAAAACTGCTATACATCTAACTTAAAATATATATTTGCAATAACAATACTGAAATGTAGGCAAAATTTTGATATGATTATTCAAGACATTTTAACATTCCAGTGTTAACAAAAACTAATTTTTTCCATAGTAATGTTGGTAGACAAATCAAATATTAATAAGTATTAATAGTGTAAAAAATGATCACTATGACCCATAATTCAAAAACTAAATATGACTACTAAAGAAGAATCATTAAATTCTTAGAAATAGTAAAAACAAAAAGCTAATATACAATGTCACTATGATGTGTTGAAGAAGGCACCCTGATTAAATAACAGTGTGAACATGAAATGACTTAAAGTTTCTAGGGGGAAAAAAGCAGTATTTATTATGTCAAAAGAGGCAGGTGAAAGGCAACCATACATTGATGTCTCTCTCCCTCTCTGCCTCTCTCCCTTCCCCTCTTTTTAAAAATAATGGAATAAAATTAAAAAAAAAAAAAAAAAAAACCTTCAAATTCTAAATATCTAAAATATCTAATGTATGAGCTAAGTGATAATTACATGTGACTATTTTAAATGTTCAATAGATAATTCCTACATAACATGTTTTATTTACAAGAGGAAATGTCATGACAATCTTACAAATAATCCTCATGCCATGTTATTATGGTAAATTAACATAATGCTTCAAGAATTTATGTAGAAAGTGAACCTCAAAACACAAGTGAATTTTTAATATATTTGTTGAAGTAAATAAAATTCTAACAAAACCTACCAACTAACAGTAGAACTAGTTTCTGTTTTCCTTCACATGATTTGTTCAGTATTTTAAAATTTGTCCATTATAAACCTATAATATATTATTTTATAATAAAGATAATACTTTATCCATATCATTCTGAAAAAGTTAGTATGAAACTTTATCAAATGTGATTTTGACTACATGGTGCAATTTGGATAGCATTTAATGACAGGAAATGAATGTGTGAAATGACCTAGACATAAACTAAAACTGAAAAGAAAAAAAATTCAAAATTATTTACAGTACATAGAGAACATATAGAATATGTACTAAGTGTAATATATATAGTATGGATTTGTAGCATGTATATAAATTTGACCGTGATGAAATCTTGCATCCAGGGCATAACAAGTTGGATGTAAGGGATAATGGACAACAAGAGAAATGAAAATGGAGGCAGCCCAGAAATTGAGTTATTTGTTCAACTAAAACACACAATCTATATAGAATGACTTGAGCCCATGATATACTTTAAAACAAAATAATGTTCTCAGATGCTTGTACCAAGTAAGGAATATCAAACTTAGAAAAATAACCTACCATAATTTAAGGCTTAACACTTGTTTAAGAATTGCCATGGGGTCTATCAACCACCTGTTCTATCATTTGAGCAACCAATTGTGTCAGAATAGATGCAGGTGTTTCTTTTCATACTCCCTTAAACATTAGAATCATGTGAAAACCCCACAGCAAAATTCAGATTTATAATGCATCGGTCATAAAGTTTGGGCTTAAACTCTCAGTATGTCCATAACCATTTGTTGAGCATGCACAGTGTCTAAAACATATAGCAAGAGCCATAAGAAAAATAAACCATGATGGTGAATTAAATTCCTACAGTTCTTGAAGGCACTTGAAAACTTGAGATCATTCATATAGTACAGCACATATCAGTGTTATGAATATGTGAATTTGAGCTTTGTGTTATTTAAACAGCAAAAATTCATGAAGAACAAACCACTTTAAATAGCTTTCATTATTTTAGTAATTGAACCCTTCAAGAAATTAATTTTCATAACATAATTGAGAATGCTATTTTCCAGAAGTCAAATCTCAGCCCAACAAAAGGAATTCCTTTGATACTTAGATGAGCAGTATTTAGGGAAGCATTGGAGAAGACATGGCTTAAGTGTTAACTGATCATTAAACGAGTAGCCCATTTTGGAAAATACAAACTGCTAAAACATCTCGTCTTCTCTACAATTTTTAATCCCTTATTTCTTCACATATTTGTACCTCTTCTTTTAAGCCATGAGATGTGCAATAAATCTGCTGACAGACGTGAAAAACCACACTTAAAGATGTTATGGCTTTAGGGTAATAGCAGTTCCCTGAAGCAGACACAGCTTTTAAAAAATAAAGATAACACTGCTTTAAAATGTAAAATGGACGTGACTTTTGGAATGTGGATTATCCCTTGGAGAGCCTTACTTCTTAAGTCTGGGGCTTTCCCTGTTTGGCCTATGGAGTAATTGGCTCATCGGGAGAGGCTTGATGCAGTGAACTCTAGTAGCCTCAAAGCGTTCACTTGCCCTAACTTTGAGAAAGTCACTCTTGTTCACCTGTTTTTTGTTTGTTTTCTAGAAAATGGTACAGGTTGGTGTGTGGACCAGAAGTACTGATATTACTTGGCAGCTGGTTAGAAATCCAAAATTCAGGCCTCATTCAGGTCTACTAAATGAGAATCTATACTTTCTTACTGTTCCTTGCTGAGTCATGTACATGCTAATTTTTGAAAACCACTGGACTATATAATTTCACGTTCTCTATTTGCTCATATTTTTACCTACTTCAGTTGAGAACAGTGACTGCTTCCAATAGCAGTGGGATATGGCCCTTGTCATTAGTTTTTTCTTGGTTCCTCAAATAGGAAAGTACATAGTAGATTTATGTATATAAAAGGTTAACATTTTGGTAGAGTTCTGAAAATGTGCAAAATCTTAATATAAAAAACATTGGTTTTTGAAACTTTGATGGCATTATGCAAATTTAGTTGCCTAATTCAGCAAATTTTAATAATTTCTATGTCTTAAAAATAGACTTTTTTGAAGGAACAGAATTTCAGTCAAAGGAATATTTTGATGCAAATTGTAAGCATGTCTGATCTTTTTTCAATTTACTTACACAAAGGAAAACAACCATTTTTGGCAAAGTAAATATAGTTTAAGAAATTGGAAAATAATCTGATCTCTATCCTAGTCCATTTATTTTGCCTCTTTTCAAGCACTTTGTAATGAGCCAAGTTCTTTCCTTCTATTCAAATGTAGTTTTCTCAATTCTATTGCCTCTATTTCATTTTAAAGGATCTTATATTAAAGATAATAAGGATAGAAGGATATCTGCAAATAACCCTATCTGTGTATTACTCCAATTACATGTTTAAAATAAATATTATACCTTTATTTTCAGAATTCCTTTTCAAGTACACTCCACTTGCTAATCACACAGCAGGTATCTCTCTTGCTGTTTTTCAGTTATTTATCTCATACAGTAAGTAGGTCAGAAAACACCATGGATTTTTTTCCCTTCTTCCAGCTAGCGCTGTTAAAGTACTCATTTGGGGATCCATGGCCAAAAATAGAGTTGTGACTATCAACACTAAGTATTGGTCTTAATGCATATAGTACTTCCTCCAAAATTTAATAGTTCCTCGGTAATGAGCATTATTGTCTTAACTGTAACTAGGGAACTGATATTGCAGATTTACCTGAAATAGAATTGATGATAGCAGAAGTTTTGGTCATACCAATTTTTTTTCCTGTTCTCAGTTTTTTCAGACTCCAAAACATTTTTCCCATCAAGTGAGAACAGAAGCAGATTAAAATAGCATGTAATCAAAATAGCAAATGGCAGAAGGAAGAACCAGAACATGACAGGTCCTACAAAATTCCTTCCCACTCCTATTGACAAATAATTCTCACTTAAATATTATCTCAAGTCAGTTAATAAATACAAATATTATTCAAGTAGTTAAAATATAGAAAATATATTACCTACAATAAAAGTTTTTATAAAATATTTCCTTAAATGTTCTTAAAATTTTACCAAGTACATACATCTCTAAAACTATAATTAAGTGTTGAGTGTTGTTGCATTTTTTATGGGGCCCACAATTTAGGGTGACTCTCCACTCACTAAACAAATTACTGCATAGGTTGGTTTGGGCCATTCAACTGATGCTGATTTGTGATTTCCCTGATATAAAAGACTGGGTAGAATGTCCAAGTGAGGCTTAGACTGTCTCTGGTATATAATAAAGTACCTTTTAGGTAGTGGGATATAATGAGGCAGCTTTTGTTTACCTTGAGTGCCAAAGGGATTGGCAGTGAGATCTACCCACATAATCCCAATACATTTACTTGGTGACCAATTCCCTGAATTTTGTCAAGTATTTTCAACTATTTCTGCTGGTGGAGGTGAGATAGTGCAGTCAGGGCTGCTGATACTCAGATTTGCCAATCTATAAGCCATCATTTACTCAATGAAAGGTTTGGACAACTGTGGGTAGAGATGCTACAGCTATATCCTGACCTAGGGATTAGAGAGAGATGGCATGGGGCTTTGAGTACTCCCGGAGAAATTCTGAGAATGCATATTGGAGACCCCGCCATATTGATCATGGTCCTTAGGGGTTCGCTAGATAGGAAAGGAGTCGGAAATATCCAAAACAGCGTATTGGGTACCATCAGATTGGATTTAGTTTTAGGAATGAATATAAAGGAGTAATAGTCTTTATATGATAATAATCATTAAATAATAATCTCTAGAACAGTCAGGGCTAACAGATCAAAATTTAAATTAGCTGACAATAATTCCTTGTTAACCTCCACCTCCATGTGTCTTTTTCCCTGATCATATAGCACTTTAATATTGAGACATCACTTTGTTTTGCTACATCTATAGAGTTTAAGTTGTGATTCGAGGCTATGATTGCTCTTTCCCTTCCTGGGATTCTATGTGGTTTTTGTTAGACTGCCTGAAAGTGAATTAGAAGACAAATTGTGGAACTATTAGTGTGTTCCATTAACACTTTCATACATGACTTCTTCCTGGTCAAGAGAATCCTTTCTACATTTTAATACTTTCAGAGAACAAGCAAGTAAAACATCAATACCATTATCCACTCAGCAATTGAAGCAGCTAAACTATAAATTGAATTGACCCAAAGGATACCACTCACAAAGTCAAGTTAGCTTTCCTTCACACTATGAACCTTACTCACACTTCAATGATTAAATGTGAACTCCTCTACCTCTACAAAATTGGATAGGTTTGTGACTTGGACATCTGCATTGAACAGATTCATAAAAGTTTGAGTCCCTCCATTTCTGAAGTTTCCCAGACTGTACAGGTAAGTTCATGTGAATTTTGGTCCCTATTCAGAAGAGTGAAATGTCTGGCCCCAACTCCATGTCTGTCTGGCTGGCTGGCTCTCTAGCAATTAGGAAACATAGGAGAGATTGGCTCAGTTCCAGTAAACTAGGTGCAATTAATTTTAGTTTCCAATATTGCGGCAACTGTTTGTAATACAACTAAATAAACTTTGAATGTTTGTTGGCAACCCAAAGTTTTGTATCATGTGATACTGACACCATTTATTTGGCTGTGGAAACCCCTCAGCCACAGCCGCACTCTTTCAGGTCAGAGCCGCAGGATTTGCACCATGTGGCTAACTTCTTAAATCCTTGACTCACACATTTTCAACATAAGGGGGATGGGGTTTCCCAAAGCAGTGGGCTGGCCACAAGAATGTACTTAGATTCCTTTGACTTATTTTCTCATTCTTTGGTGAATCACTCTTACTAGCATTGGGAACCTGATATAAAGCAGTAAGATGCTAAATTCTTTTCTATTGGTCTTCTATGTCTTCATGTGTAATGGTATCTGTCTCAAAGAAACCTCCCTCAGAGGGCCACATCTCTCTTACTTTGCCTAGGATAAGGCCTTGCATTGCCATTTTCAATTTGATCTAAGGCTGGCATGAGAAGTGCATCATCAGTAGGGATAAGACAACAAACAATTCCAGCCTCTTTTCTTACCTCTTAAGTGTACCAGCCAAATTCAGACTACATGCATATCCTTAATGATTTTGAGTATTCCTCCTTTCCATTCACTGATATTGTGTGTTTCTGTAACTGTAAATTAAAGTGTAATTTTATGAACCCAAAGGTAGCTGGTTTGATTCCCAGCCAGGGTACATAACCAGGTTGCAAGCCAGGTCTCCAGACAGGTCCATAGCAGGAGGCAAGTGAAAGGCAACCATACATTGATGTTTCCCTCCCTCTGCCTCTCTCCCTTCTTCTCTCTATGTAAATAATAAACTCTTTTAAAAAATAAAAAAATAAAGTGTTATAATTTCATTTGAGATATGTTTTAATGCTATCTTAGTTGATAGAAAGGGTCAAGCTGGAGGCTAATGAACAGATTGGTGAGGAGGCTTTTCATGTGGGAGAGAGTTAGCAACAATCATGTCACTGTTGAGGAACAGTCATTAAACTAATTTCCTGGTATCTAGAAGGAGCCAATAAAATGGAGATGATTCATTGTCCAATTGACCACACAATTTTGTCAACTTCTTGACTACTGAATCCCATAGACTTTTCACATAGCCTGTTAAGCAGTTGGGAGACTTTAGTCTTCATTTTTGGAAATTCATGTTTCTTTTATTATCTTATCTGTGAAAAGTATGAACTTTTAATAAACATTAAACCTAAAAATCAGCCTACTAACTTATCTCATAGATTATGAGAAAAGACAGAATTCCTGAGTCAAAGGACAGTTTATTAATCTCAGTAATTGCAGCAGCCACAGGATCATTATTTTGTCATCACATTTTTGCTATAGACTCAATGCTTGTGTTCCCTTAAAATTCATATTTTGAACCCTAATAACCAAGATGAGAGTATTTGGAGGTGGAGCTTTTGGGAAGTAGTTAGGTCATGAGGGTAAAACCCCTGTGAATGGGATTAGTTCCTTTCCAAGAGACCCCAAAGTGCTTCCTCCTTATCCTGTTTGAAAACACAGTGACAAGAAGGCAATCTATAAACCAAGCAATGAGTCCTCATCAGCCAATGAATCTGCTGGCACCTTGATCTGATCTTGGGTTTCCCAATCTTCATAACTGTGTGAAATAAATCCCTACTGTTTATGTCTATGATATTCTGTTAAAGCAGCCTGAACTCACTAGGACAATTCTTCCAGCTCCAATTCCCGAAGGCCAACAGAAAGAAACTCAAGTGACAGGGGGTCATAGAGTAAATTGTGTTACAAGAGAACCCATGAGCCCATGAAATCCAAATATTTTGTAGTGACCAATATGACTGTCAGACTATGGTTCCAGAAGAAACACTATGTCTGTCTTCAAAGGCTATAAGTAAACTGCCCTTTCCTCTGGGGAGATACATGATAGCTTTCAAAGCTGTCTGCTCTATAGACATCCTGAAAACATATTCCAAAAAATAAGTGGATCATGTCTTTATGCAGAAATGCTAGCTACCAATGGAGAAGAATTCCTAAACAATATATTCTATTTATCTTTTTGTCCTTATACTTCCTGAGATATGTTTCTTAAACTCATCATTCATTATTAGTCATTTGCATCTTTTATTGTTTAGTTTTAACAATTTACAATTGTTCTACCCTAGGAGTGAATATAGTTTTAAGTTATTTAAACAGTATCTGATACCTATGTTACTAGCTTACTTGTACAATATTCTTCCCAGGAAGAAGAAAATAAAAAGATTATTTTTTTAATTATAATATTGTAATATATGCTACTAGTGGATGTCCTCTAGCACTTAAATCACAGAATGATTTATGCGTAAAGTATTATTTTCTTTATTTTGGAAATGAATAACCTGTTATTCAGAAAAATAAAGTAATATACATATTTTATCCTATTGCACTATTTGGTTTTTAATGAGTCTGTTAATCTTGAAATTTTTCTGCGTAATGACATGTTTTTTGGCAGAAATTTCGTTTGCTGTTCACTTCAGTTTCAATACTTCTTTTTCTTTTTTCTTTTTTTAAGATTTTATTTATTATTTTCAGAGAGAGGAAAAGGGAGAGAGGCAGAGAGGGAGAGAACTATCAAAGTATGGTTGTCTTTCACCTGCCTCCAGCTATGGACCTGGCTGGAGACCTGGCTTGCAACCTTGTTATATGCCCTGGCTGGGAATTGAACCAGCAACCTTTGGGTTTGCAGGCTGGTGCCTACCCATTGGGCCACCAGCCAAAGCTTTATTTTTTCTTTTTAAGATATAAGTGTATTTAAAGCAGATTTGATTATATCAATAAATTGTTATGGTCTTCTTATAACAAGTTTTGGTGTTAGGAAATTTTGCCATTTTAATATGAATTCTTATTTTGAAAAAGACAAATCATTGACCAATTCTGTGCCTCCATTTTCTCAAATACAATTTGAGAATATATCATACTACTCAAGATTTTTGTGACTACTAATGAAGCTTACATGAATGACATGTACATTTCATTATGCAAGACATCGCATATTTTCAGTAAATAGCAGCTCATTATCACTTAGAAAGTGTTATTTAGCCCTGGCCAGCTTGCTCAGTTGATTGGAGCATTGTTCTGTTCACCAAAAATGGTGTGCATTCAATCCCTAGTGAGGGGACATATGTAAACTATGGGTTTAATCCCAGGTCTGGGCACTTACAGGAGGCAACCAATCAATGCTCTCCTCCCTTTCTTCCTCTTCCACTCACTTTTCTCCCTCCCTCCCTCCCTTCCTCTTTCTCCAAATTTCATAGCAATATCCTTAGGTAGCTTCAGGAAGATATATTTGAAGTTAAAAATGTGTTAAAATGGAGTTATATAGGCTTACCAGACTTTTGAACAACCCTGTGTAGATTATATTAAGTATAATGGCAGAAAAATACTTTGCCTCCCCATTGTGTGGGTAATAGAGGTAAATGGCATCCTGAAATACATACTATGCAAATGATCCCTGTATGCAGTATATAAAGCTAATGGACTCTCCAAAATCATGTAATCTATTATTTTAACATAGGAATGTGTATTTTTTAAAGTTATCAATTCACTGATTTAAAAAATTGTTAAATACAATTGGTCTATCCCATCCCTTTAGCACATAAAAAATATCAAACTTGACTAATGTTGCCTTTTTTTCTTATTTATAATATGCATTTTAAGTGTCCAAACATAAAAAAAATGCACTAAAATATTTTCTTCCAGGTAATTTTCATAAATATTTAGATTCTTTTCAATTGCTTTCTTGTGTATGCCAGTGACAACACATTTTAAAGTTGTCATCACATACAGAAATAAAGAGCAGGACTCTGCAAGGCAAGATAACTGCACTCTATTCTAAACAGATCATCATTCATAAAGGGTTCATCTGCCACAATATCTGAAATATTGCACATAAGCACCTATTTAAGTACATTTGTTTCCAAATTCTAGCCAGCGTAATGTTAAACATTCTATCTTTTGGCTACATACATGAATGTTTCTGCCAAGCAATTGCAATCAACTATAACATTTTGCAATTTTTCCTTTAGTGCCAGTTGAAAATACATATGCCTGCCATCTTCATTAAATTCTAATATCCATTAAGACATAGGATTGATGTAGAAGCCAAGCATTTTATTATTATAGTAACCATTTGGCTGTTTTTTTGTTTTGTTTTGTTTTGTTTAAAACACATTGCAGAGCTCAAATTTTTTTCATATTATACCTTAGAACAAGGTTTTAGCAATTTTAATAAATAGCTGCCTAAACCTTGGAATGACAGTAGAGTACCAACAACAATTTTCAAGTAAATATGAAACAAAAATAAATGGTGATTATAATGGATCTTTGTTTAGCTCAGAATAATGGCTTATGTTTGTATACCTTTGGTGGTCCTAGAAATAATATGGAAGCAAAACAGAAAAATTTAGAGATCGAAATTAATCATCAGAAGATGTTTCAACCATTTTTTCATATACTTTAATTTCTTTCTATATTGATTCTGAGAAATAATTAAAGGCCACAAAATATGCTTCTAACTTTGATTTTTAATTTTAATTTTATTTTTTAGCTATTTAGTTTTTTAAATCATCCACCAATGAACTATTCATTTTAAGGCATATAAAAACTGGAATTTTTATTCTGATTATTAAAGTATTCTAATTATATAAAAGGAATCAATTGAAAACTTACTAAACAGGTTAAAAAATTACAGTCCATATATAATAGAAAATGTAAACACATTTGGTTTACTTCAATTAAATGAAGAATCTTAAAGATAAAATATTTACATCTTGGCTCATGAAAATTTTAAAGCAAGTGGACAATTTTCTTCATTCAGTATAGCATGTAATATACAATATGATGTTAGGTATGCTATAGAGGCTCATTGATGCTTATTGATTCATCATTGAGGGATAATATAAATACAATAATTAAAATTAGAGCATTAAATACAGTTAATTTATAAATCTAGACTATAAAATAAATTATACTAAATGGAATTTAAGTGATTTTGGTTGATGTAACATTCCTGAAAAGCAATGTTTATAATGGCTTATTCTTATATGCAAATTATTTAAAAAGATGATTAATATGCCTGATTTAATAATATTTATAATCTAAAGAAGAGTAAATTGGAGCTTAGAGGCAATATATATAACTGGCATACCTTTTTATTTGTAATTTCTCTTGAATATTAGCAATATTGTAACCCTCTTGAGGACAGGGGCAATGTCACACTCTCTTATCCCATCATAATTTATATGGCAAAAAAGAATATGAGAGAAATAATATTTAGAGATGATACATTTCATATGCAAATCATTTAGCTTCTTCAATATATTTTTGTACAGAGAATGGTAGTTTACTACATCCTTTTTTTGAAGAAGCAAAAGTGGCAAATCCAAGGGATAATTAATGAAAATTAGGGTACCATGAATAGTTTAATTTTACTGAACTCTTTGAAGCACGAATACATTTTATTTATTATTTAATACCATTTGTATGTCTTTTTCAGCATATCTCTCACCCCCACTTTTCTACCTGGGTCATTAGTCCCTTAATGATATCTTAGTAGATATTTTTAAGTTTTCCATCCATTGTTTTTCTTTGTATTTTTTTTTAAGATTTCATTTATTATTTTTAGAGAGAAGGGCAGGGAGGGAGGAAAAAAGAAAGGGAGAGAAGCATCAACGCATGGTTGTCTTTCATCTGCCTCCAGCTAAGGACCTGGCTGGAGGCCTGGCTTGCAATGGTGCCATGTGCCCTCAATGGGGAATCGAACCAGAGATCTTTGGGTCCACAGGCCAGTGCCATCCACTGAGTCACCAGCCAGGGCTCCATTAGTTTTGTTTGTTAAATTCTCTTGTTATGCTTTCAAAATTTAATGTAATTCAATGTAAAGCATAAGTTTCATATTAGATTCAAAGCTCTTTTCTCACTAGTGTTGGGTGAATGTGTGTGTCCATTGACCCTAACAATGAAAGATACCTCAGGGGCATGTGATGCACTTTCACATTCACCTGTCTTACCCACTAGCGTACTTTCCTGGTGAAAAAGGCTAAGAAGAAGGGGAAAATACTAACTAAATAATATTTCTTTGTATGAGTATTTGAGTATTTCTCCGTGGTCATCATCTTTATGGTTCATTATAAAAGAAATTACACAAAAAGAAGGGAGATTAAGTTGCTGCCGGTTCCACTCTTTGTTTTGATCATGATGACTGATCTAGGTCATTGTCTATTCTTACAGGCCACAGCAGGCCTTTCTGATTCAAGCTCAAACACCTGCCGCAAACCTCAGTACATAATTGGGCACTTAAAACAGTTAACTTATCACTCTGACATCTAGAAAGGAGGCCTCCTGGCATATTCCTAATATGCCTGACATTCTGAACAACACTTTTACAGTCCTATTAAATATGTAATTACCTGGTACATGTGGAATGTGTCCTCTAAAACTCTAACTTGAAGGCTATGGGCCTATTCTTTATAAATAATGATTATGTACCTTTCTCTGCATCTTTTGGGAAATATAACATTGGACGGTTTTTCCTTACCTAATCTTAGGCTTGCCATGTTTCTATTCAATCCTTCTACTGCTTGCCCTGATTCCATGCCGATTTAGTGTCACATGTGCAAGTTATTAAGACCAGTGACCAAACAGAAACCCTACTTGGGAAGTAAATAAAGAATCAGTCCTGGCTTATAGACAAAGCAGTTCTTCAAGGACTACTACACACCACGGTGGTAATGAGAACTATTCAATATCCCTTCCTTGAGAACAACTCATTCTCATGATCTGTTTTCCCTCAAAATACCACCTTTGTCTCTAGATCTCAACTGTAGATCTCTTAAATAGGGGGAAGGAAAGTGGAAAGGGACGTACAGTGACAGTTTTGCTGAAAGTTTTGCTTTTCATTAGACTCGGTTCTAACAACTTGGTGTACTCTGAACTCCAAATGTAGGATTCTGATTGTCTTTTTCAAATGTGAGCTATACTAGTCAATTCTGTAAAAACAAGTAAATTTCTCCAGCTTGACAATTCAATTTACCACATTCCAAAAATGTAATGCATTCTGACATTAGAATTCTAAAAGATTATGAAGATAAACATTGCCTTGGTTTCATGTGTCAGAACTAGACTAAAAAAGGGGCCTGAGCAAGAAATAAAACATATTGTATTTGCACTTTTTATTTGGTACACCTTCAACTTTCACTGAGTAATAATCTTTCTCAAATTTTATTTTATTTACTTTTTTTTGACCAATTAAAATTATTTATTTGTTTGTAATGAGACAAAACACCACAATCTGTTCAACACTGTGATGGACACTGACATGCTTAGAGGCGAGAAGAAAGGGGCAGGATAAAGCCTTGGCTTAATTATGAATGTCCAAGGCAGGATCTTCTGGAAGACTCTTCCCTTTCCCCAAGGGGCAGAAATAAAAATACCACATGATAGCCGTTGATTCAGATTAGAGAGGACACTGAGCTGGGCCTCGGGTTGAAGCTAACGTGAGCACAGAGTGAGGACCAGTCAGCAGGAGTGTGAAGTGACCAAGGAAGGAAGGATGCTCTTCCTGCTCGGGCTCGCCCTCATCTCGAGAAACCCCCTTCCTCCACCACAAAGCCAGGAGAGCCTCTGGGTTGGGAATTCAGGGAAGAAAGGATGCCAGTCAGAGGCTCTTCTCCTGCTTAGGCTGGTGCATTGTGGCACATTGTGGTAATGTCTCCATGACACTGCAGCAACACTGGGCATGACTCTGCCAGCCCCTTTTCCTCTGGAGGGCAGGGCAGGGACCAAGCAGCTTTGGGGGACAGGGTGGCGGGGAATGCCAGAAGCAAGTGATGTCCACACACATGCTTCCTGGCACTGACATAGCCTCTCCTGTTTCTGCTCCCAGAGGCTAAGGGGCCACAAGGCACACAACTACCTCCAGCCCCAAAGGCCAGGTCCTACTTGATCAACACCACTCAGTTGCTACTTTTCTGCATCTGGCTAGGCCTTAGAACGAAATCTCATGGGACTGAAGGGCTGGAAGGGAGGACCCCCAGGACACTCACCAGCCCCTGTCCTCTGCCTGGCTCCCTGCAGCGGTTCAACTGAATGGCATATATAGTGTGTGATGGGGAATTGCTCTCTCTCTGGGACAGCAGGGCTGCCAACAGAGGAGTGGGAAACCTTCCCATTATCTGTCCATTACATCAGGGAACTAAGCTTCAGAGCTCTGTGCTTGGGTATAAAACCTCCCTTGCTCTGCCCATCACTTGCCAGCCCTTCAGGGGGAGGTAGGGGCTGCTCCCCTCCCCACCAGGCTTTTGCAGACTGGTTCTAGACAAGGGTCTGGCTTTCCCTTCATTTCACCCCTTCATTGTTCTGAGGCTCCTTTGTCTTTAGAGTCAAGTCTATCTATAACACTTGGGTTCCTAGCTCCCAATTCATTCTGGCTTTGGAGGAAGGAGCTAGAAGAAACAGGAAGTGCAGGGGAAGAGGCCAGGTGAAGAGGTGCAGGGAAGGAAACCTCTCCTGCCCCTTTACTTCCAAGGCAGCAGAAACTGACCAAAGTGAACACTATGGCCGGCCAGTGGGGCTGGTACACTCACATGGGAGCCAGACCAGGGCATGAGCAGAGGTTTCCAGAGCAGGAAGGAGGACTGTAGGAGCCTGCTGGAGACCGGGTACACCCGCCCCATGGCGCTCTGCTCCCGAGCCCATGTAGCACCGGGCCTGCAGCTGGGACAGGTAACGAGCCAGCTCCTCTGCAGAGTACAGTTGAGGTCAGATGTCCAGGAAGGTGGGCTCTACAGGGCGCTGAGGAGTGGGACCTGCTGAAGGCTGCCTGGCTGGCATCACATGGTCCGGCTATACTCAAAGCTGCCCTTGGTGGAAATGCTTGACCATGGCAGGAAGCTGCAGAGCAGGCTGTGGGCCTGGCGGTAAATCCTGTGTGGGATGGAGCAAGGGCTCAGGTTGGCTAGAGCGGAGCCCAGGTGCTGGATATAGTCCAGGATGGTCCAGGGTGGGTGGCCACTGTTGATCTAGAGGACATAAGTGAAGCCGTCTTTGAGGACTCCACGGATGGAGTAGTAATAGGGGAGATAGTGGTGCTGCTTAAAGTCTCTGTTTTCATAGAAGTTTATTGCTGTGTTGTTGGTAGTGAGGACATACAGGTAGATGGCTTTGCAGTGGTCCTGGGCGGTGGTGGATATGTGATCCTTTAAACTCTCAAGTAAAAGAGAACCTATGCCGTGCTTTCTGAATTCCTTCACTACTCCCAGACTTAGAATGTATGCAACTTGTGTGTCAACAGAGAAGTTGGAGGCAAGTATATCTCCATCCTCCTTGTGTATCTTGGTCCTGCTTTTTATTTCAGCTACTATCATTCCTACAATGGTACCCCTGTAGGTTGCGGCAAGGGAAAAGAACTTCTTGTTGGCGGTAATGTCACGATACCATGAGTCTGGGTATTCGATGGGGAACCAGTCACCACAAAGATGTTTCACGGTGTCTATGTCATCGTGGCAAAGGAGGCGCAGGCTGACCTCACTGAGGGCACTGGATGGCACCACCTCTGTCATTCACACCTCGGTCGGGAGCCGGCAGCAGTGCGCGCTTGGCGCTGTGGGGCTCAACACATGATCTTATTTATTTTAAAGATTTTATTTATTATTTTTCAGAGAGAAGGGAAGGGCAAGAAGAAGAGAGGAAGAGACACAGCAATGTATGGTTGCATTTCACCTACTTCCAGCTACAGACCTGGATGGAGACCTGGCTTGCAACCTGGTTATGTACCCTGGCTGGGAATTGAACCAGCGACCTTTGAGTTTGCAGGCCAGTGCCTTATCCACTGTGCCACCAGCCAGGGCCTCTCACCATATTTTAAACTTTGTTTTTTTTCACTTAAAAATACCTGCAATTTATCATATACATAAGATTTAATTCCTTAGTAAATCTATTTACAGTTTTATTTGTAGGATGAATATTGAGTTACTTTCAAATAAATATCCTTTTATTGAGGATCTAATACTGGAACACAGATAGATCCTAATATACTGTTGATTACTCTTTTATTGTGCAGAAAGAGTGGATCTGTTTGACTTCTAGGTTGAGAGGAAGGAAGTCTTGTAGAATTAATCATTCAAATAGGGCTCTTCCACCAGGAGGGGAGAAAAGGCAGCGTTAGAAATATGAAAAAGCTGCTGGCCTGGTTTTCATGATCAGGGTGGATAAATACACACACACACACACACACACACACACACACACACACACACACATACATACTAGGCCCCAGCTGGTGGCACAGTGGATAATGCACCAGCCTGTGAACCCAAAAGTCACTGGTTCAATTCCCAGCCAGGGCACATAACCAGGTTGCAAGCCAGATCTCCAGCCAGCTCTGTAGCTGGAAGCAGATGAAAGGCAACCATACATTGGTGTCTCTCTGACTCTCTCTCTTTCCCTCTGTCTGAAAATAATAAATAAAATCATACACACACACACACACAAATACACTATATGGTCCAGTGGTTGATCTGTTTCCATTATCATTTTAAAAAAATATATCTTACTTATATATTTTTAGAGAGAGAGGAAGTGAGAGAAAAAGAGAGGAAGAGAAATATCAATGTGTGGTTGCCTCTTGCACACCCCCAGCTGGAGACCTGGCCTGCAATGCAGACGTATGTGCTGTCTGGAAATCAACTGGCAACCCTTGATCTTCAGCAAGAGCTTAATTCACTGAGCCACACCAGCCAGGGCTGTCTCCCTTATCATTTTTAAGGCTGGCTTACTTTTAAACAAAGTTGTGCAATTATCAAGTTACTGTAAGACCATGGCTGATAACAGATTTCTGTTAAAATCAAAATTTTTTTTTAAGGATTTTATTTATTATTTCCAGAGAGAGGGGAAGGGAGAGAGGCAGAGAGGGAGAGCAACCAGTGGCCAGTGGCCTTTAGGTGCACAGGCTGGTGCCTTATCCACTGTGCCACCAGCCAGGGCTTAAAACCAGAATTTCTTATTAAGCTTCCATATTAACTGTAAAATATGTTGTTTTTTCCTGAGATTTTTGTTTCTTTTAAAAATTAATTTTGTGTTGTTGTATTACAGTTGTCCTATTTTTCACCATTGCTACCCCTGCCCCACCCACATCAAGCCCTCTACTATAGTCAATCCCCACCTCATTGTCCATGTCCATGGGTCATTTATTCTACCCTTGACTAAATTGTTCTCCTTCTTTCCTCCTTTCTCCCCCAACCCTCACTCTGGTCACTGTCAGTCTGTTCCTTATTTCCATGTCTCTGGTTCTATTTTGCTTGATTGTTTTGTTCTGCTCATTAGTTTCCTGTATTAGGTGAGATCATATGGTATTTGTTTTTTGCCACCTGGCTTATTTCATTAAACATAATACTCTCCTGTCCCATCCACACTGTCTCAAAAGATAGGAATTCCTTCTTTCTTTCTGCTTTGTAGTAGTACTCCATTGTGTAAATGTACCAAAGTTTTTTGATCCATTCAGCCACTGATGGGTACTTAGGCTGTTTCCAGCACTGGCTATTGTGACTAGTACTGCTATGAATATAGAGGTGCATAGGTTCTTCTGAATTGGTGCTTTAGGGTTCTTTGGGTATAGTCCTAGTAGTGAAAAAAAGAAACCAAAACACTCTTCCTTTTGAAGAATTAAGTTATTTTGGAGAATGCTGGGAAGAAATTTTAAGAATGCTCTCCAGCTTAGTGTTTAAAGACTCACTGTGATAATATTTGAAGTAGAAACAAGAGTCTATTTTTAAATGGAAACTTATATATGATATATGAAATCTAAACATTTCCCAGAGTCAAGGAAAACTTTTTGGCATAAATGACACCTATTATAATTTTAAGTAATTTGCATATGGATTGTATCCTTCAGTGAAGAGCACATCTTTCCCTGAAGATAGTTATTTACACAAGAGTTTTGACCAATTCATAAGTATGACAAATTAATGATCTATGAAATGCTTTTTAAAAATAGTTTTAAACAACATTTTTTGCAACTTTTGATTATTTACAACTGCACATTTTATTTTATGTGATTTCATCAGTCACTTTGTTTCTGTAGAATCAGTTCCATTTTGTTCTCCGCTTTTGTTTTCACATCTGGAATAGATTGAGATTATTGTGAAATATTAAAGACAAAGAGAATTAAGAAGTACAAAACTACTTTCTGGACTTGTTTGTGCAACCTTATAACATGTAATGTTATGCAACACATTAAAAATTTCATGTTTGTCTAATTTTATAGTTTATTAATCCATTTTATATATTTTGTCTCATGTCATCCTCATAGCATTCCAAAAGAGATAAGAAGGCTTTATCTTCTTAGAAAAATAAACTGGCTTTATTTTTCTAAAAAGAATAAAGAAACTACAGCAATAAATTGGTTTCTATTTCCTAGTTTATAGTATGAGTGTTGTTCTATGAGCATTACCTCTAACACTTTTATCATTATGATTCCATATGTTTATGTCATTTATAGATCAGGAATTATATTTTTTCTTCATTCTTCTAAAGTATATTACTATGCACAACAGAGCATTTAAATACTTACTAGCTTCAGTGAAGGAAGAATCAATTTATTTGTCATGATACTACTCCTTGATGAGAAGTTACTTGGAAACCACCTGCACAGAGCAAATCTGACTTGAATTTTCAAAATGAAAAGGATACAGACCTCTAATTGAAATACATGGCAGCTAGGTTTTAATTTTCAGTGAGTGTTAAATTGTAGAGCCAAGCTCCAGGAGCCAAGAAACCACAAGAGGTAAGATATAGATTTCAGGAACATGTTTTTCTCCTTGAAGATGGAAATTAATCTGGTTTATCTCTTCTGAGATATCTCACCTGGCAGTAGGGATAGCTGAACAGAGAACAGGCCTTCCTTTGTTCTTCAGGGACAGGAAATAGCAGGAGACAGAATAATCTAGCTAGAGGCAAGATGTTAAATCAGGAAGATGGAATAATATTCTGACTTCCTCACAACTGTGGTACCTATGCATTTCTCAAGATGTGATGTGTATAGAGACTATTTTAAACACGTGAAAGGTTTGTGATAGCTCATTTCAGGGTTTCCTAAAAAGATAACTCTCTATAGTCTTTTGTCTTTTCAATTGGAAACACCATAATATCTTTCTGAATATATTCCAACTATTCTGTTGTAGCATACGTAGTGTAAAACCTTTGTTTTGACTATTTGACCAGAAAATTCTGAAATGATAAATATTATTCCTCCATCCCTAATGAGGCATTTAGTTTAGCAAAAAGATTTTGATCTTGCCTTATTTCTCACCAAGGATTTGTTAGGTTAAGTATGGCAAGTTCACCTTTGCCCAGTGCAAGCCGGAGTCAAAAGATTCTTATCTTAGATCAATTAACTTGCAGATAGTACAATTGTACAGGGCATTCCATGCATAAGTAGGTACTGAAGAAAAAGTTACCTGAGATAGTGAAAAATTTATTTTTCACCGTTCGGGAACTGACAAAAAGAAATCTCCAACATATACCTTTAATGAGCTTCATAGGTAGATTGACCAAAACAGTACTATACCACTTACTGTCAGATTAATATGATAAGTGCATTCACAGTATAGAATTGTCACATTTTGGTGGAATAAACATCCTCTAAATCACTATTGTTAAAAGTGTGACAAATAGCCCTGGTTGATGAGGCTCTCAGTTGGTCATCTCATGCACTGAAAGGTCACAGGTTTGATTTCTGGTCAGGGCACATACTTAGGTTGCAAATTCATCCCAACTGGGGCTTGTGCAAGAAGCAACCAATCAAGGTTTCTCTCTCACATTGATGTTTCTCTATCTTTCTCTTTTTCCCTCTCTTTCCCTCCCTTCCTCCCTCCCTTCCCTTCTCTCTAAAATCAGTAAGTATGATCCTGGATGTAGATTTTAAAAAATGTGACTTACAAACCAGCAGTATTGGCATTAGTTGGGAGAATGGTGGAAATGCAGATTGTTATGTCACACTCCAAACCTAGAATTAGAATTTGCATTTTATTAATGCAGGTTTACAAGAGATTCCATTGTTAAATTTCCTAGAGAGACATACTGCTTTAACACACACAGACACACGTGCACACATTATAGGATACATGATTTGATGCGAGGTTTACCTAAAATTCTAATACAGCACAATTAGTTATCCAAAGATGTGTTTCAGGGCCTTGGCCATGTAAATCAGTTGGTTAGAGCAGCTTTCCTATATGCCAAGATTCTTGGTTCAATCCCCGGTTAGGTCACATACAAGAATCAACCAATAAATGCATAAATAAGTGGAATAACAAATCAATCTCTCTCTCTCTCACTCTCTCTCTCTCAAATCAATAAATTAAAAAAAGAGATTTTTTCAGTGATTTTGAAATGAATCTGTTTTTTAATCTATTATCAAAGATAATCTGCATAACATCTGTTTCTTTAAGTGATGGTTTGATAATCAAGTTTCTGTTTACATTTTTGTAGAGACTTCTTGTTATATTGACTTTGGCTAGATACTTTCAGGACAGACTATATATAGACTATATACATATATGCACATACATGTATATTCAGTTAATGATACATATTTTAATTATAATAGAGTCATTTTAAACATTTATGCATTAACCTTACAATGTGTTTTCACTGACAAAAATAATGAATTAAATATATATGTTAAACTGTTATATATATGATGAGTAACTATAGCAATGTTTCTCAAGGGTGAACAAATACAATTAAGGGTTAGGAGCAAGGCTAAGAAAATACTCCTAAAAATATCTACAGCCTTTAAAATAATTTTCCCCAAAGAGTGGTCTTGAGACCAATGTATCAGAATTAACTTAGTCATCTATTATAAATGCTAAGAACTGGGTTCCACCAAAAGCCTAAAGTAGTTAAAGAGAAGTAGAACTTGCCACCCCAAAATATGTCTTTTGGGATATTGGTTTTAAGCTGATTATTTTAAGAAACAATAGACTCAGGAAAAACCTTTGACCTCTGCTCCAGGGAGGGGCCTATCATCATAAGTAGGTAACTACAGTGCGAAGTAAACCAGTGTGTGAGCGACAGGGAGGAGACAGTTTGTTCAGTCCTCTGTGTGTCCCGGTTACTAAAGATGGCCCAACAAACACTTCTTCAGCAAATATTTGCTTTTCCATTTATCCGTGAATTTTCTTCTTCCCTTTGAAGTTCCAGGTTTCCCCTACCCCAGGATGGTACATAAGCCTTAACTGCCCATTGCTTCCTTGGGTCTCACCCACCTCAGCATTTTTATCCACATAAACTTTGAATATTTTCTCATGTTAATCTGTCTCATGTTAATTGGATTATGAGTCCTGATGGAAGAATTTATAAGGTGGGAGGAAAATCATTTACGTATAGATTTAGGGTGTGGGAATCTCTGAGCTCTGTATATTGACTTCCTGGTGCTCTAATAATATTTAATTTGACCTTTAAAAGTAATCTATTTCCCACAAATAATTAATTAAAAATAATTCATTTTATTTTCCAAAGAAAAATGAGTCTAATATGTTTTTAAACTATCTGAGGATATCATTTCCATAGATAAGCTACTGTCTCTGCCCTCAATATGAATTCAAATCCTTTGTAGTGTTTTCACTTTGTGAACTTTATGAGAATATACTGCTCTGTGAATTTGCACTGGGAAAAAGAGAGTTTTTTTCCTTTCAGTGGCAGCTACTCTTTCACAGTACTACTGTCAATTACAGATGAACACTACAAGATTACGTTGATACTTCCTCTTAGGCTAAAGGAAGAGAATAAAAATATAGAAACATGGTTTTAGTACTAACTTTTCTTTCAATTAATGTAACATTGGGGAATATTATTTAACCCCTTCCAACCCAGTTCACAATGTAAACCAACCAGACTAGAGTACCTCAAATATCCCTTCTACTTCCAGAGCCTTTAATGACTTCTAAATAAAATGCATTTAAATCTTGATCCGTAGAAAAAATAAGTTAAACAAATTAACATTGTTAACTACATGAGGATTGCTTTCTCTTTATTTTTAAAATAACTCATGAAAGGAGCTTTAGAGGATTTTACAGGATGATTTATTTTAGAAACTTTTACTACATACTTTCTCAGGTATTTTCTTTTGAGCAACATATTTACGTCCAGTTACTGCTTGGGTGTGAGTGCTGGTAGACATTTCCCTGGAGTCAAGACTTTGAATTCCTGATAGTGCATCCTCTGCAGTTTACATAAAACACAAAGTTGCAACCTCACAGCTGTATACATCAATATTAAATTCCTTTACTTAAAGAACATAAGTATGTATGCCTTCAAATTAAAAATCCCTCCAATAATTCAGGCACAATGCTCTTTTAAGGACAATATTTTAGCGAACTCTTCCACATATCCATCAGTTTTAATTTTCTGAGTATTCTTCATACTCTGGCCAGTGGTTAGTCACACTTGAGTTAGAATCAATATTCTATAGTTGAAAGTTAAGTCAGGCTTACGTATGCTGACTTTAGGATTCAGAACTTCACCAATATGTTTCCACACTCTGAAAACTGCTTAGAAATTTGAAATATTTTTTCTTAAATCCCTATAATGTAGCCTCCTAGGCCTATCAGGCCTCATGTCTCAACATAACCCCCTGTATGTTTGTTCACTCACCACAACCCTCTTGTTTTCCTTGAAAACACAGCCTTACTATATATTAGTGCAGTGATCCGCAATTTTTTAAATATTTATTTATTTAAAAAAAAGATTTCATTGTTGTTGTATTATATCCATCCCCTTTTTTTTTTTTTTTTTTTTTTTTTTTTTTTTTTTTTTTTTTTTTTTTTTATTTTCTTTTTTTTTTCTTTTTTTTTAATTTCATTATTTTTAGAAAGAGGGGAAGGGAGAGAGGCAGAGAGGGAGAGAGACATCACTGTATGGTTGCATTTCACCTGCCTCCAGCCATAGACCTGACTGGAGACCTGGTTTGCAACCTGGTTATGTGCCCTGGCTGGGGAATCGAACCTGCGATCTTTGGGTTCGCAGGCTGGCGCCTTATCCATTGTGCTACCAGCCAGGGCTCCATCCCCTTTTTGCTCCCCTCTGTCCCCCTCCCCACCCACCCATTCCCCCCAAAGTCAATCCCACCTGTTGTCCATGTCCATGGTTCCTTTATACTGGGTTCTTGTCTAAGCTGCTCCCCTTTCTTGCCTCTGCCTCCCCCCTCCCCCCAACCCCTTTCCCCCTGACCACTGAAGGCCTATTCCTTGTATTCATATACTTGGTTCTGTTTTCCTTGTTGTTAGTTTTGCTCATTATTGTCCCATAATGGGTGAGATCATATGATCTTTGTCCTTCATTGACTGGCTTATTTCACTAAGCATAATACTCTCCAGTTCCATCCATGTTGTTGCA
>PVIW01006834.1:0-81217 GCA_004026585.1 Noctilio leporinus | reverse complement strand
TTGGTACATTTACACAATGGAATTCTATATAGCAGAAAGAAAGAAGGAACTTGTACCCTTTGCAACAACATGGATGGAACTGGAGAGTATTATGCTTAGTGAAATAAGCCAGTCAGCGAAGGACAAATATCATATGATCTCACCCATTACGGGACAATAATGAGCAAAACTAACAACAAGCAAAACAGAACCAAGTATAGGAATACAAGGAATAGGCCTTCAGTGGTCAGGGGGAACGGGGTTGGGGGGAGGGGGGAGGCAGAGGCAAAGAAGGGGAGCAGCTTAGACAAGAACCTAGTATAAAGGAACCATGGACATGGACAACAGGGGAGATTGACTTTGGGGGGAATGGGTGGATGGGGAGGGGGACAGAGGGGAGCAAAAAGGGGATGGATGTAATACAACAACAATAAAATTAAAAAGAATAAGAGAGATCTAGCCCTGGAAAAGTACATGGTATTAGACTTACCACCCAACTCACCTAAAAGAAAACATGGTCATAATGAATAAATAGAGGAAAAACTTTAAGAAAGTAATGAAACCAACAAAGAACAATAAATTCTAGAATTTATTTGGCCCTGGCTGGTGGCACAGTGGTTAAGGCGCCAGCCTGCAAACCCCAAGGTTGCTGGTTCGATTCCCAGCCAGGGCACATAACCAGGTTGCAAACCAGGTCTCCAGCCAGGTCTGTAGCTGGAGGCAGGTGAAAGGCAACCATACATTGATGTTTCTCTCCCTCTCTGCCTCTCTCTTCCTCCCTCTAAAAATAATAAATAAAATCTTTAAAAATAAATTTAAAAAATGAAAATAAAAAATAATAAAAGTACAGTATTTTAGCCCTGGCTAGTGTGGCTCAGTGGACTGAGTTCCAGTCTGTGAACAAAGGGGAGGCCAGTTGTGAGCCAGGTCCCCAGTTTGGAGCTCGAGAGAAACAACCACACGCTGATGTTCCTCCCCCTTCCTCCCTCCCTTTCCCCTTTTCTAAAAGTGAATAAAACCTTAAAAAAAAAAAAAAAGTACAGTATTTAAAATAGAAACCCACCATGTGAAGAAAACAGGAGAAAGGGCCAGTGAACTTGGTATCTCTTGTGTGATACTATTCCAGTATAAGAAATCTAACATAACTATAGTCCCAAAAGGAGAGAAGAGGAAAAATTAAACAGAAAAATATATTATATGAAAAATTAATTTGGAGGAAACAAACTGACAGATCTAAGCAGCCTAATGAACACAACAAATTAAACATTTAAAAAACTACACTTAGCTGTATCATGATCAAACTGCTAAAAAGAGAGAGAAATCCTGAAAGCAGTCAAGGGAAAATGATATACTACATAGAAAAAAAGCGACAAATAGGTATGATGGCTAATTTTTCATCAAAAATAACGGGAACCATAAGACAGCAGAACTTTAAAGTATGAAAAGAAAAAGAGAAATTTATAGCCAGCAACACTGTCCTTCAAAAATGAAGGCAAAATAAGGAAAATTACAATAAAATGTAAACAATTCCACTACAGGAGCCCTCACCTCAAGAAAAGCTAAAGGGGGTTCTTGAGACTGAAGAGAAATGACACCAGATGGAAACTGTAATATACAGAAAGGAGAGAGAACATTAGAATGGGAAACATTTAAATAAATATAAGAAACTATATCCTTTTTCTTCTAAAAGACTAGAAGAATATTTAAGCAAAATAATTTGGAACACTGCATTATGGAGGTAACAATGCTAAGTATAGATGTAATAAGATAACGCAGCACAAAGGATATAAGAATAAATTTCCTCCATAGTTACAAAATTTTTATGTTGAACATGACATAGTAAAATCTTAATCCTAAAGTTGCATTAGGTAATCCCTAAGCTACGACTAAAAAATCAGTCATACCTCAGTCTTCATAGGCTTCAGAACTTGACAAGGAAAAACTGCTTCAGCACTCAGTGCTTGCTAGTGGCACACCCCCACAGGAGAAAAATGCTTCATCACTCGTCACTTTGGTACATGCCAGTTTCAGCACTCGTCACAAGTTCCAGAACAAACTAATGACAAGTACTGAGACACCACCGTATATAATTTTCTTTCAAAAACAGAGGAGAGAACACTGCACAACTCATTTTACAAAGCCAGTCTAAGTTTGATACCAAAGTTTGTGCAGTTTAACCTTGAAAGCTCTTTATGTTCATCTATTCATCCGACAAATATTTCTAACGTGTACCTTGCTCCAGGAATTTCAGCAACCTGTGTCTTTGGCTTCTCTACCAAAAGAGAAGGCTTTCTTGTCAACTTTCCTCTTCCATTTTGAGGGAATCATACATTACTAAGAATAATTTTATTACTAGTATCAGCTTCTTGGATAATTTTTCTCAAGTCAGGGATTCCCTGGTTTGAAAGAACTCCACACCCCCTTCTGAAACAATTGAGAGGCACCAGTGAACTTCGTACCACTTGGGAGTTCAGGCTCCATGCAACTCCATCCTATCCCTTAAGGCTCTCGTGGCAGCAGACAATCTGGGTTTAGTATCAGTTGTGTTTAAATAATTCTGTGTGAATTGGGCCAATTGCTTAATTTTTCAAAGCTTCTATTTCCTCTCCTATAATATGAGGACAATGTCACACCTGAAATGATGTCATCCTCCTAAAGCACAGTATCTGCCACATAAGTGTCAACAGCTGTGATCATCATCACCCTTGGGGTTTTGATTTTTCCTTTTAAGAAAATTTTCTAATTCTTCTCCTTATATCTGAATTACACAATTATTTATTCTCTGCCAGCATATTGTCCCTTTCCCTGTGCTTATAGAACACAGTTTCAAGTGCAAATACAGAAGAGAGGAAGGAAGGGCAGAGTGGGGGGGGGGGTGACTTTTAGTTTAACAGTATCATATTTCATAAAATATACCCCTGAATAAAGAAGACAAATTAATCTTGTAAACAGGAACAAATGTAATTTCTAAAACTATTCATCATAGTATTACTTTCTAAATTGGAAAATGAAAATAAAGGTACACTGTAAATGATTGATTAAAATTGAATTTACAGGAAACTTTGAAGAGATATCTACTCCGTCAAGGTAAATACGCCCACCACCATCTCTGGAAATCTCCCTATCAGCCCACCTGAGGGCCCACATCATTAGCACATCCTCCCTCTCCACAAACACATCGGTGGCAGTCTGCCTGACCAGAAAGAGATGACCCAATTCATCAGAAACGGGGAAAGAAGACACTTTCGCAACTGAACGAAGAGGATGTCTTTCTAGGTTTCTTTTTCAGGTACAACCTTCACCATAGCAAGTCAATAAACCAGGAACACTAAGTTCCAGGTGTTGCTCAGAAAAAGAGAAGGAGCTCCACGCTCTCAGGAAACACAGCCTGTTCACGGTAAAGGCCACTGCATACATGTCACTCCATGCTGAGAGAAGGCCTGCCGATCAGCAGCAAGACAGAAAGCTGGAGGCCTCCGTGGTCCCAGACAAGGGAGGTGGCTGGCGTGGAATCCTCGTGGGAGTGTCCAGTTTGGACTTGAGGGCATGCGCTCAGCAGTACGCACTGGCCTTGCAGAGAATCCCTGCAGCTCTAAAAATCTACTACCCATTCTGTGTGTACCTTTTCCTTGGGGACGTTGTTAGCCTAGCCCGCAGGTAGGAACTCACTTTCTTTCCTTTTCTTTCTTTCTTTCTTTCCAGAGAAGGGGAAGGGAGAAAGAAAGAGAGGAAGAGAAACATCAATGAGTGGTAGCCTTTTGCATGTTCCCAACTGGGGACCTGGCCTGCAACCCAGGCATGTGCCCTGACTGGGAATCAAACCGGCCACCCCTTGGTTCACAGACCAGAGCTTAATCCACTGAGCCCCACCAGCCAGGCCACTTTATTTCTTGATTCTGTGCTTACTGGGAAAAATTAAATCAATCACATCAATACCACAAGTTTTTACAAGTGTACTATCTAAATCTTAATTCTCGTCATTATTTTGTAAAATAAATAGAAATGCAAAATAAATTAATGATATAAAAAATTCTTCAATCTATCTTTAGATTTGCATACTTTGCTATGCATAAAGTACAGCAAATTAAAATTTTTTCTAAGAAAATTCACGGCAATATAAAACAAACATCTTTTTAAACTATTTTTATACATTATATTTATGTCTAGTTTCTGTATTTCCTGCTTTAAATTCTGATACACCTTTTATACAACAGGATGTATTAAATCTAACATTTGACTAAATCTTAAATCTAACATTTGACTAAATCTGGCTCTAACAAAGTAAAAATCAACAGGCCAGGCCACTTTCTCTGGCGCGTCACTTACCACGGGAAGCGTGAGCCAGGTCGCCACAAGGCGGTTGTTGATCCAGCGATACCAAGATGGGTTTATAAACATCAAAGGTAAAAAGGGACCCAGCATGAAAATGCTTCCAAAAAAGCTTCCCCAAAACAGAGTGAGTATAAAGTAAATCCCTTTCCATGACACCATGATTCTGAAAGATATAAAAAAGGTATATTTTATTACTATACACATAACTGCCCAAATTTAATTTCAGAATGATGCCTAAATAACCTTTCATTACAGGACTGCAGAATAGGCTCTGATCAATGATATTAAGAGCTTGAATACCACAGAGGTGACCCTCCTACATGACCCACTGGTCTAAAAAGTTGTCAGTGCATTTGAAATTCATACTTTCAAAAGAGTAACTGTCTCACCTCCAAAAATAAAGCTGTCTATGAAACCATTGTTTTATTACCTGTTTATTAGTATTAACATAAACCTGTATATGTTCCAGGATATTATCCAACACAAAATCCTAAAATATTCCGAAGTTTATACGACTATAACAAACAGACTTAATGGACTAAAAACTGCAGAACAGTTTCCTAAAGGTGACTATGCCTAAAAGTGGTGACTATTTTCAACCTACTAAAAAAGTGTTTTCATCTAGAAAGGTTAATCATTTACATTAGAATCTGAAAACATATCTTTGGTCAATTAGTCTTCAGCGGGCTCTTTATGAGCTGAAAGGTTAAAAAGAAGTCAGTCTCCTCACTCTCTTTCCTAAACTATTTGCCAAAGGATTATAGCCAGCCCTGGATAGCTGCAGGCCTTCCATCTGTGAATTCAACCATGGATAGAAAATATTTGGGAAGAAAGTGCCTCTGTGGCTGAAGTACACAATGTATTTAGGCCTATGATGGTCATATCTGTATCAAACACGTTCAGGCTTCTTTTTCTTGTCATTATTCCCATAACAAGCCCGTGTCAGTAACTAGTCACAGAGCATTTACACTGTATTAGGTATTATAATCTTGAGATGATTTCAAGTATATGGGAGAGTATTTGTAGATTACATGCAAATACTATGCTATTTTATCTAAGAAACTCACGCATCCTCAGGTTGGTGGCAATTAATACCCCATGGATACTGGGGAACAACTGTACTTTTGTAAATCTTCATAGCCAGAAGGACATAATACTGATTTTTTAAATTTAACTATTGGAAACACAGTCTAAAATAAATAATCAAACATTTGATTTTACAACTTAAACTATATTAAAGCAAAAATATGGGTTATCTCAGGATAATAAAACTACTAGAAATATTAAACTATGAAAATAATTATGATTAAGAGAATAAATTCTAAGAAAGAAAACAATAATGGCCTGAAAAGTTATATATTTTAAAAAAGTATTCCAGCAATCAAGACCTCTGAATATTTAAAAAGAATCACAACAGGAAACAAAATTTCAAAGGTCATGGTGTTTTAAAAAAGACCAACAACAAAACAGGTCAAATCCCTTAACAACAGAGAATCAAGTTTATCTGGGTAACAAGTATATTATTAAATCTCTACCATTACTTAACAGCATGTGTACAGTATCGTTCAAAGTACAAGCAGAATAACTACCTCCCGGGAACTTTTTTTCTGTATCTGAACTAAGCAGTGAGGTGAGAGTGAAGGTAGAGAAAAAGACCACTGGAAAGCAGTGGTCACAAGTTTGTCCACACGGGCCCAGGACAGTCAGGGTCTCTCAGAGCACACTGCCTTCCAGCCTCAGGCCCTCCCCGGCTTTGCACTGAGAGACACTGCAAGCAGCTCTCCACAGTCTTTAACCTAAAGCTTTTCTTAATCGGGGAAAAAGCTAGATTCAGCATTCTCAACCCCAATTCCTTTTGTGCTCTCCAAAAAAAAAACAAACAAATAAAAAACAAACACAAAAACCCCTGCACTGCTAGTTCTAGATCCAGATACCCTAAATCCCTGAGATGTAAGATGCACTTCACAATGTAGTCACAGATAACTGCTCCCCATCCCCCGACCAAAGGCTCTGACATGCTTATTCCTCACCTACTAAACTATTTTGCATTTGATGTGATGGTAAAAATATACATAAAGCTGATATAATCCAATAAAACCTTTTCACTTTACAGTAATGAAGCTGAGGACCAGAAGATGACTTTCCTAAAACCATATAATAGTAGCATTGTCTTTTCTGCCTTATGCTTTTCCTGCAAAGGGGCTGGGAATCAGAGAAGGGCGTCAACTTGAAACATGTATTTAAACAGAGACTTAAAGAGATGAGTCACATGAATATACTGGGATACTCAGATTCTAAGTCTAATCTAAAACTGCTTTCCATCCTATTCCTGTTTATCCCCTAATCTCTCAATCATTTGCTCAATGATTCCATAAACCTACAAATAAGCGTACAATAAACATACCTACTGTGTACCAGGTACTGTGCAGTCATCTGGGGATACAACAGTGACTATGGCAGACGTACCAACCTCTCCAACTCCGTATGAACACCTCCCTGTTCCGGCATCTGATCTAGCCCCACTCCCTAATTTCTCCCAAATCTCAAGGGTTTGACGGACAACCATGGTTAAGATTTATGCTACGCATTTACTGAGAATGGCTAAAATTGTCTTAAAAACTGGCCATATCAAGTGCTGGCTAGGATGCAGGGCAATCAGAAGTCACACGTACACGGCTGGGGGCAGAATGGTATGGCCGCTCAGGATAACAGGTTAGGCAGTTTCTTACAATGTTACCTGTCTACTTACTTCCCCAGCAACCCTACTACTGAATCGCTAGGACAAATCCATAGAACGGAATACTACTTAGCAATAAAGACAAACTACTGATACGCGCAATTGTATGAGTAAATCTCCAATGCATTCGGGTGAGTGGAGGAGGTCAGACTCACACGGCGTGGCTTCTTTTTTTCACTGTAGAATTTCACTCGGATGACATCCTGGGAACGGCAAGGCTCTGTGGCTGCCAAAGGTTAGGGGTGAGGACAGGCGTGGCTATGGAGGAAGAGCACAGGGGAATGTTGGGGGGTTGAGGACCTGTTCTGTTTCCTGATTGCAGTGAAGTTACAAGACTATGCATTTGTTGTAACTCACAGAATGTACAATTAAAAAGGGATTCTTTTCTGTATGTCAATTAAAAAAGAAGTTTTAAAAGAATCCTACATGAACTTTCAGGCTGTGCCAGGCACTGTTTTATATTTCATATATTTCACATGCGTGAACTTGTTAACACTCACAATAATCCCCTGCTCTATGTGATTTCATTGCCCCACCTTCTGCACACAAGGTTTTGAGGCACAAAGTGGTTACGTAACACGTTCAAGATTAATACAGCAAATGGCAGCGCTAGGATCCGAATCCAAGTACTTTGGTGTCAGAATCCACGCTCAATCTAAAATGCTACACTATTCTTCTTTTCCAAGACTAGATTACTTCTGTAATGAAACACACACACTTGAAAACAACCTTCTATAAAATGAAGATGTCACAATTCCAAAACAGATTTTTAATACCTCATGCAAAAAGCATTTCAAATTTTAGTTCATAGGAACTGAGAGAAGAAACCTAATGCCTTTGCTCACCTTAACATCCCCTGGTACCTAACATAACGTATAATAGCACACAAGTACTTGGGGAGAGCCAACGCAAGGGGTGGTCAGCTTCCACTGGATAAAAGCTTTGTTTATATAACTGGTAAATTAAACATTTAATCTTTTAAAATTCTTTTAAAAATAGATAAGAAAGACTACATCACTGCGAAGTAATTACAATCACTGCAATTTCATATTATTGTGTATTGTTGTATAACACTGATGGTATTCTCATAAAAAATGCCATTTGGAAACGAAATAATCATAGATTTAAAATGGCACATCCATTTTATTGCCAAAAATGGAAATAGAGAACACAAAGCTGTTGGTCACCTTGAAAAGATTTGCCTACACTTCAGTGTGACCCAAGGACTGTTTCCTGCAAGACCGCTTTCCCTTCGATGAGTTAACATCTCTTACTCCACTAACTTCCAGCTCATCATGTGATTCTGATGCTTGCCAATGCTGTCTAACCTTCTATGCCTCAAATGGTCACAACACCAAGCAAAGGCAAAATAGAGTACAGGAACCAAAACAGCCCACCTGGACTTCTAAATCAGTTGCACATGTTATTCCTGAGGTGTGACAATGTGGGAGGACACTCCCTGACCAGGATGAATGGAATCCGTTAGGAACACCTATAGAGCCTCACTCAGGAAGGCAACCTATTTTACTTCATAAAATCTCCTTAGTTTATTCACATAACAATCCCATTGTTAACCAGTATTGCTCTCACGGTCTAATTCTAAAGCTAGGTATGCTAAGAATCTATTGTAGTCAACGTAACACGTGCTACAACAGAAGTATAACAGGAGGATGCAATAGGTGTAATTGTAGATCACAGTAAGGCCTGGTGACTTTTACTAAAAGGAAGTAAAGAAGGCCTTAGACCCTGAGAAGGTAAGAGTCTGGGACGGAGAGAGATTATTTCAGGCAGTAACACACGCAGTCAGAGCAATTTGAAACTGCATGGCCTAAGCTGGGAACTGCAACTCATTGGATACTGGGGTATAGGGTACACATCAGGGGTGCCAGAACTCACAGGGACACAGGTCCTAGGATCAAAGTACACACACCCAGGCCAGGACAGATGGGAAAGCATCGCATGTTTTGGGGATAAATGTCAAAAGTGATATGGTACACATAAACACAGACTCGATCAGTACACAAACTAGTTCTATAAGTGACTTAAGAGCAAAGAGCTTCTCTGCCCTCTAAAACAGACAGTGCGCGGGGCACGAGACGGAGCTCCCGCACTGGCAGGTGCTGGTGTCACAGAGGCTGTGAAGCGCAATCATCTGCCCCAGCTTGACCACTCAAGAGCCAGTGGACAGTGGCCACACCGCTTACAGAGGAGGGCGTTGGGGACACTCTCTCAAAGGCCTACTTTTTGACTACCTTTTAAGCACTACTAATTATTTACTAGGCACATAAAGGAAGGCTCTTTTTATATTTATTTATTGCTTTACTTAATACCCAAAAAGTCAACTACCATGAGCAACCCAAAGGTCCATAGCATGTGGGTTACCTGTAATTTTCTTGACACTCAAAGTTGAAAGTTGAACAATGCAAAGCTGGTGTCAAACAACAAACCATGTAGCATTGGTGGACAGGGGTGAGCACAGCTGCCTCTTGAACACCAAATCATGAGGTAGTAATAATCCGGCCAACTGTCCAATATTCTACGTCAATGGGCCTTTATGCTGTTCTACTTACCTCACATGCACTCAGTGGGGGAAATGACATGCCACAGATTTGTAAATTTGAGCTTTTAAAAGGATCCCCCATCTGCAGAGTCCTGTCGGATACACTGACTGCGGTGAGCCCTAGCTATGGATTTCCATTCATGCCTGAACTTGCCCACCAACTTCCCCAGGAAAGGATCTGGTCAACTCTCTGGGAAGCTGAGGTCAGACTATCACTCAGAAACTCTGTACTTAATAGTGGCAATGTTAGATAGATTATGCTTAACCTATTAAGTTTTTAAGAAAACTGATAAATATATTTTTATGAATACATACATCTGTGGTAGAGTTTTAAAGAAAAATAAGCCCTGGCTGGTGGCACAGTGGATAAGGCACCGGCTTGTGAACCCAAAGGTCGCTGGTTCAATTCCCCAGTCAGGACACATAACAAGGTTGCAAGCCAGGCCTCCAGCCAGGTCCGTAGCTGGAGGCAGGTGAAAAAGGCAATCATACAATGATGTCTGTCTCCCTCTCTGCCTCTCTTTCTTCCCCTCTCTCTAAAAATAATAAATAAAATCTTTAAAAAATACAATAAAGAAAAATAATGAATTCCAAAAAAAATAATAATAATAATAACGAGTAACATAAAAGAATAGTACTTATCATGGAAGGAAGATATTGGAGGCTTCTAAGGTACTGGAAATAGTCTTTTCTTGTTTTTTGGGTTTTTTTTTTAAGATTTTATTTGTTATTTCCAGAGAAAGGGGAAGGCAGAGAGGCAGAGAGGGAGAGAGACATCAATGTATGGTTGTCTTTCACTTGCCTCCAGCTAAGGACCTGGCTGGAGACCTGGCTGGAGACCTGGCTTGCAACCTGGTTGATGTGCCCTGGCTAGGAATCAAACCAGTGACCTTTGGATTTGCAGGCTGGCGCCTATCCACCAGCCACAGTGGAAATATTCTTTCTTAAGGACAGTGACTACTTACATGTTCATCAACAATGACTTTTATTCTATCAACGGCTAAACTTATATCTGCACACATACCATGTACCATACACTGTTCTAGCTTTGTGATACATTAGCAACAACAAAAATGTTTTTAGTGATTACCATTCTTAAGAACAGAGCTTTCACTTTCTAATTCATCTACTGTAACATTACTTAAATTTTTATAAAGAATAAACATGCATACTTTCTAATTAAAGTATTTTAATTATAAAACTTTTAAGGACACATTAATTAATCCAGGTTAGAATGACCACTCTTGGTTTTTAATGCCTAATTAACTACCATAAAAAAAGCAATCCTTGGGAATCAGTTGAGACAAATATATGAGACAAGTTTATAATTTTTCCAAGACTACACCAAAATAAATAAGCAACATGTTTATCTTAACTCAAAAGCCAAAATCAAATACATATGATGAAAGTATAAAAATTAATGTCAAGTACAGCATATGTGCATATGTAATAAAAATAATGTTACTTATTATTATTCGTCCTCACTCAAGGACATGCTTTCTGATTTCAGAGAAGAGAGAGGGAAAGAAACACTGATGTGGAAAAGAAACGCTCTCAGTTGCCTCTCATATGAGCCCCAATCCAGGAACCAAACTTGCACCCAGGGCACATGCCCTGAGTGGAAATCATGCAAACCCCTAACCTTTCGGTTTTTGGGACAATGCTCCAACCAACTGAGCCAAACCGCCACACCTGTATATGTGAAATTATCACAGAACGGTCACTTAGTAATGAAAGCAAAAATGTTTTTTTTTTAAGATTTTATTTATTATTCCCAGGGAGAGAGGCAGAGAGGGAGAGAGACATCAGTGTATGGTTGCCTTTCACCTGCCTCCAGCTATGGACCTGGCTGGAAACCTGGCTTGCAACCTGGTTATGTGCCCTGGCTGGGGAATCGAACCAGCAACCTTTGGATTCGCAGGCTGGCACCTTATCCACTGTGCCACCAGCCAGGGCTTGAAAACAAAAATGTTTTAACATACTTCTAAAACAATTATTCCCTGATTATTGAGATTATGACACAATGTGAAAGAATTGAACAATGTTCATCATTTAAATAATTTAAGTGAAATGCTCTTTTGATGAACTCTTATAAGCTAGATGAACACTTCCATCCAGACACAACACTGATTTAGTTTTTTCACAAACGTAAGTATTAAAGATCTAATTAATTTCTTTCAAATTTAATACATATTTTTATTTTATTTATTATTTTTAGAGAGAGGGGAAGGGAGAAAGGCAGAGAGGGAGAGAGACATCCATGTGTGGTTGCCTTTCACCTGCTTCCAGTTACAGACCTGGCTGGAGACCTGGCTTGCAACCTGGTTATGTGCCCTGGCTGGGGAATCGAACCTGCGACCTTTGGGTTCACAGGCCAACACTTTATCCACTGTGCCACCAGCCAGGGCTTCAAATTTAATACCTTTTTAAATCCCTACAGCATGTTAATTTGCATGACCTGATTCTGATGAGCATTTTAGCATTTTTCAGATTTTAGTAACATAAACACATCTGATGAAATGGTATACTTTATTTCTCAATAAACACTGAATTCGTTTTCCTTTCAAGTCTCAAAAGACAGTGGCTCATAAATTTAGCATTCAATTCCAGAAGCAAAGATGATGGTTTTTATTATCTTTCTCCTCTTTCAATCTTTTATTTAGTATTCTTACTGGCATTATCACATATGTCTGTCATTGTAAATCACTTAAAATTCTTTTAGGAAGCAGGCTATTAATTAAAAATAAGTTTAGCCTTGGCTGGTAGCACAGTGGTTAAGGCGCCGGCCTGCGAACCCAAAGGTCGCAGGTTCGATTCCCCAGCCAGGGCACATAACAAGGTTGCAAACCAGGTCTCCAATCAGGTCTGTGGCTGGAGGCAGGTGAAAAGCAACCATCATCCATTGATGTCTCTCTCCCTCTCTGCCTCTCTCCCTTCCTCTCTTTCTAAAAATAATGAAATAAAATCTTTAAAAAAAAATAAGTTTAAAAGAATGCCACTAGTAATTTTATTCGTTACTTATTTTACTAATTTTTTTAAAGTCTCTCCTAAAACAGTTAGAAAATCACTAAAAATTTTTATTTTTAAATTTATGTTTATGTATTTTGTCTGAGGACAAAAAGGTACACTCCTTTAGTAAGCAAATCACCAAAAGAAATAAAAAACAAGCCAAAAAGGACTTAAACACCTTCCCATAGCCATTAAGAATTCATAAGACAGGCAGGGGAAGCTGAAGTGCCAACATACAAAGTTTGCTCTGGCACCTTCACCTGTGTGGGAAAAGGACACAAACAGCGAGTGGGAAGGGGCAAACTAGACCGTTTCATACTTCATGAGGCAGCACAAGAGAGTAATATTTTCCCAAATACAAAAAGAAGGTGCAAAGTAAGCAGGCATTCCAGTTAGCACTAGCCAAAACAAAACCCCAGTTCACCAGTTTTTATAAAACACATCAAGACAATTAAAAAGCAGAATGAAGTCAAACCTTAGATCTCCCCAAAATGAAGCAAGGACTTTCAACAGGCAACTGGATTTCAGTAAACAAGCTTACTGACTCTCAGGGGCAGGAAGAGGGAGTCCACTCCAACAGCTCTTAGAACTGTATTAGGACATCAAGGGTTGTACTAGGTTGGCCAAAAAGCTTGCTCATTCAGTATTTTCCACAAAATAAAAGATACAACTTTTCACTTTTACCAGTAACTTTTTTTTTTTAAGATTTTATTTATTATTTTTAGAGGGAGGGGAAGGGAGAGAGGGAGATAGATATCAATGTATGGTTGCCTTTCACCTGCCCCCAGCCATAGACCTGGCTGGAGACCTAGCTTACAACCTGGTTATGTGCCCTGGCTGGGGAATCAAACCAGCGACCTTTGGGTTCGTAGGCCAGCACCTTATCCACTGTGCTACCAGCCAGGGCTTTCACCAATAACTTTCATTGGTTTGAGATTTTTAATGTGTCCACTCTCTCCCACTGTTGGCTTCTAGTGGGAAGAGGCCAGGGGTGCTGCTAAACGTCTTCCAATGCACAAGACGGCCCACAGCAAAGATTTGGCCAAAATGGCAACAATACCAAGAAACTTTGCAAACCACTTTTGACATGGTCTAGCTGTCATAGCACTTTCTCCATACACTGCACAAATCTTTTATGTTTCGGTTGCATTTCAAAACTTTCTTGACATAAAGCAGAATATGCTGAAAATGTTACCTATTTTCTTCCATCTTCAACATTAAAATGGCTGCACAAAAATTCACCAATTTTTGGTAAGTTGCTTTTAAATGCACATTGCTATGACAGCTGTCACAATACAATCTAACAAAATTGTTTCAAATGAAGTTCAAGACAACTAAGTGCTACTAGAGCCATTGTACAGAAAAAACCTAAATGAACTTTTTGGCCAACCCAATATAATGACACTAATCTCATACTTAGTGA
Organism: Noctilio leporinus; assembly: GCA_004026585.1. Taxonomy (NCBI): domain Eukaryota; kingdom Metazoa; phylum Chordata; class Mammalia; order Chiroptera; family Noctilionidae; genus Noctilio; species Noctilio leporinus. Next base: position 67,177 of record PVIW01006834.1, on the reverse strand, counting down.
AAGAAGACATGATCTGTATAGTCAAAGCTCTCGAAACTGTGATGCAATTCTTAAAATGTGTTCAAAAGTTAATACATGAAAGATGAGAATATGTACTGTACGATTCTATTTATCTAAAGTTCAAAAACTGAAAAATAAGTTTGTAAGTTAGAAGTAAAGAAAAGGCTACCCCAGGAAGAGTGAGGCAGGGGTAAGTGACTGGAAGTGGCACCAGGGGGGCTCCACCAGGGGGGCTCCACGGGTTTGGTAACGTTCTGTGTTGGTTTGGGTGATGGTTACATGTGGTGTACTCACCTTATGAATATTCACTGAGCTCTGTCCTTGTGTCATGCACTTTTCTATAGGCATAGTGCAAAACTAGTTACAAAAAAGTTACTATAATAATTTAAACTGGATCGTTTATAAGTAATCCAATTCAATATATGCAGCTTATAGGAAGAAAGTACAAAAGGTCAATAAACATAAAGAAATTTTCAACCTCACTGTTTTCAGAAAACATAAATTAAAACAAATACCATTTTTTCTCACAGGCTGGCAAAAAATGGCCTCAATTTTGTCCTTGCTATTCTAAACATCCTTTGTGGGTGTCCTTGTCTTCACAGCTGGATGCAATGAAACTTTATAGGGCAAACTGGTACCAAGCTATTGTAATTTTGAACACGCCCACCATCATGATGAATTCCTTCCCAGCATCTACCCTAGAGAAATAATCAACCGCATAAAGAAGTTTCATTTCAGCATTACTGTAACCAAAAAATCAGAAACCCAAATGTCCATTAAAAGGAGAATGGTTTAATAAACTACTACATTCAACATTATGAAACACTATGAGGTGGAAAGAATAAGGTCAAGCTATATTTTCTAACATGAACAGCTCTCCAAGATACACTGCTAAGTAAAAAAGAGTATAATGCTATTTTCGGAAAGGGAGAATCACATCCCCACCAGCACCAAAAGAAGTCCTATGCTATATGGTTTATACAGATACATGTAAATACACATAAATCTGTGCAGAAGGATCCACACCAGGGTTACTATGGCCACCTCTATGAAGAATGAAGATCTGTGACAAAGGATGGTGGTCAAAGAGGAACAGACCTTTCTGTAATGTTTTGAAAAGAGAACATTTTCATTTGATACTTACATAGCAAAAAGAAAGGAGGGACAGAAGGAGGGAGAAAAGGAGGCAGTAAAAGAAGCTTAGGCACAGCCAAAGTACATCAGCTCACCAACAATGCATTATGCCTATTTGCCCCATGATCTCATGATCCCATGATCAAAGGTAGAAGATCAAGTGTTGAAGTAGAAATAACCCGTACCCTGTGGGCAAATTACTGCTTGCCATACTTCAGACTCAAAGCAAGTTTTTACAAATTAAAAACATAAATTGAGATAGGAATGATAAAGTACCCTAGGAAAGCTGAAGCACACCAGCACCTCCAAGGATCCTTGGCCCAGAAAGTCACTTAAAACCACCATTCAATTTACTTTAGGGCACTTATCTCTCTTAACTGGAAGTTTAAGCTCGCATTTTGCTTTCCCTTCACGAAACACATAACACAACACCACAGGAATATACTGTATATAATCTCACAGGGTAAGTAAAGTTCTGGCAAAAATAATAAAAGTTATTTTTAAAAGATTTTTATTTATTTTTAGAGGGAGGGAAAGAGAGGGAGAAACAGAGGGAGGGGAAGAGAGGGAGAAAAAAAGGGAGAGCAATATCTATGTGAGAAACATGAATCGGTTGCCTATCCTGCTTACCCACCCAGATCAGGGACCAAACCTGCACCCAAGGCACGTGTCCTGACCAGGAATCAAACAAGTGACTTTTTGCTTTGGGTTGGGATGACACCCAAACAACTGAGCCACACCAGTTAGGGTGGAATGATCAAAGTTATTTTAAAAGTACCAAAAACAGAATGCTCATTTAAACCTATACCCATGTCTACTTTAGTTAAAAACATGGCCATAAAAAGGAAGGGAAAAAGCTAAAATATCTGCCTAAATTTACCAAGTTATTTCAATCATTTCATTTAAACAGAAAATAACTAATCAGTCATCCCACAGTCGTTAAAAACTCATATAATATTTGTACTATTACTGAGCAAGGTACTACAAAAAACAGTAAAAGTCTTTACCCTGCGAGGGCATATCACCTAGTGGAAAGAGAAAAATAAATAAATAAAAATAAAAAAGGAGGAGGGGGAAAGGGAAGCAATACAAGACAGTGTATATTAAGTGACAAATTCATGAAAACACAGCATGTGTGACAATCAGTTTGGAAAATCTTAGAAGTCTAGAGCTAGAATTAAGATCACAGAAACAGACTCATAGATACATTTTGAGAGCTGCCAGATGAGAGGAGGGTTGGGAGAATGGGTGAAAAGGGTGAAGGAATTAAGTACAAAAAGGTAGTTACAGAATAGTCATGGGGATGTAAAGTACAGCATAGGAACCATAGTCAATAATATTGTATTAGTTATGTATTATCGAGCTGATCACTTGGTAAGTTAGGTAAATGCCTAAGTACTGGGCTGTATACCTGAAGCTAATGTAACTGAAAAATTTTTTTTAAATATTAAAAAAAAAGTCACTGAGTTTTACACATCCTTGGGTTTCATGGATGATTCTCTCATTACACAAAGAAGAGAGTAGGAAACAGGAAAGTTGAGAGGTTGACTTGTGCTCACAGCCGCACAGCTAAGGTGACACAACTAGGCTAACTGCCACAGTCTCCAGTCACCAGCTCAGTGTTAGGAAGGGATCATAGGTGGCTAAGACAATCAACTAAAACATTCAGAGGAATTAAGATGCAAACAAGATAAGGTGCCGGCCTACGAACCTAAAGGTCACTGGTTCGATTCCCAGCCAGGGCACATAACCAGGTTGCAGGCCAGGTCTCCAGCCAGGTCTGTGGCTGGAGGCAGGTGAAAGGCAACGGTACGTTGATGTTTCTCTACCTCCCTGCCTCTCTCCCTTCCCCTCTCTCTCTGGAGATAATGAATAAAATCTTTAAAAAAAAAAAAGATGCAAACAAGGCCTGGGCCCAGAGGAAGAATAGCACTCAGTCAAGCTAAGACCAAAAAGAAGGACAAAGAGGCTGGTTTCTTGTATTTATTCTTTATGGTGCCCACTGTACAGTCATTCGTTAAACTCTCAGGATTTCTGTTGGGTTTTGTTTCTTCGAAGCTGTTTCCAACAAATGAATTATTAACAGCAAGCAATTTTTTAATGAAAAGTCACCATATTTCTTCTGTGTAAATAGCAAGCACATTCACTATATTTCAACAATTTCCTGTTATTACACAAGGTTTCCTTATAAGACATAGAAGTTAAAACCACATACACCCACACTAAGTGGAACATTACTACATGGAACCATTTCAGAAAGACTGATTAGTGTGACTCTATTATACCTCCTACCTGTTATTCTTATTTGAATTACATGTTATGGTCCTCCAAATGCTAAATATACCATATAACCCAGCAACTCCACTCCTGGGTATACACGGTATACCTAAATTAAACAGAATCAAGTACTTCACTTTATGTCTGCACAAAAACATATACACGAAATGTTCATAGCAGCACAATTCATTACAATCAAAAAGTGGAAACAACCCAAGTGTCCTTCATTTGAAAAATAAATTTAAGAAGTGGTTATCATTCAACAACAACAAAAACTGAAGTACTTGATACAACTCTGGTGAACTCTGAAAACATTATGTTAAGTGAAAGAAGCCAATCACAAAAGTCCACATATTGTATGACTTACATGAAATGTCCAAAATATATTGAGACAGAATTAGACTAGTCATTTCCTAGGAATGGAAGCAGATGGAACGGAGGTGACTACGAATGAGTATTGTTTGTTTTGAAGGTCAGGGAAAAAATGTTCTAAATGTTGACGAAAGAATGTCCAGCCTAAGAAAAGGTCTTAGAAGAGTTTATTTGAACCAAACTGACAATGCCAGGAAGCAAACTCCCAATGGGTTAAGAAAAGGCTTAGGAGGGTGGCAGTTCTGCAGTTTGTTTTATACACCATAATCAAAGGAGACAAGAGGGCTGCATGAAATCCACTGCTGGTAGATTAGGGAAGTGAGAGAGGGCAAAGCGGGGCAAGCTCTGGGATGTGATAAAGAGTAAAGAAGAGACACTTCTTTCACATTGGTGGGTACAAGACAGTTAACCTCTCAGCTCGCGAAAATGGTTGTGGGCAACAAGATAACAATGAGGGGGGCTTATTCTGAGGGGTCTGGAATAAAGGGGATTACACTGACTTTCCAAAGGTATATTATCTTACATGCAAAAAGACAATAGACAGGCTCACTTAAAGACTGACCTTTGTCAAAGAAGCTATCTTAGGCATAGGACATGACTACCAGCCATGACCTGCTCTTCGTTAGAATTTTTATGTTCAGACCATCCTATGTGGTAACTTCTGGTCTCTTGAGTGTGTAAGGCCTCCCCTGAGCTTGTCAGGTTTAGTATGTGGCCCCATTCTGTCCACATAAAGTTAAGTCATGGTGATGGTTGCACAATAGTAAACAGTCAAAATTCCATTGCCTTGTACACTTTAACTGGGTTAAGTGTGTATTATGTGATTACAAAACAAAATAAATTAACTAGCTGGGAGATCATGAAGACATGAATAACTAACCAACTCTACCCTGGTGGTTATGAATGCTAATGAGAAAAAGAAATTATAAAGATAACTACCACTTCAGAAATAAGAAAAGAACATACACAAGCAAAGCCAGACAACAAAAGGGGACAAAAACTAGACAGGATGAAATCACCAAACAGAAAAGAGACTCGACAGAAAAACATCAAAATGCTGCCAATGGAGGGGTACAGAAAACCAGTAATAAGAAGCATAAAATGTGAATTATACAATCTAAATTACACTGATACAATGTTTTTCATATCCAAGAGCTAATAATCTGACATCAATAATTTTTTTCCTAATGTAAGTAAAGGGCAGTCACTGGAAGACATAAAATACCACTGTTTAAGGGGGCATCTCGCAAGTAATTTGACTGGACAAGGACTATAATGTTTTTCTTCCTGTGTCATATTACAGTTTGTCAACGCAACACAAATTGATCACACCATTTCTAAACTTACATCTCTACCTTTAACAAGACTTTTTAAAGTTCAAATTAATATAAACTGAATGAAACCACCATCATTTTGTCAAATAAATTCAACTACCATTTATAGTATTTTTTGCTTTCAATGGCTACAAACAAAATGAGTAAAATATGTAAATCAGCTTTCTTTCTATAATCTAGTCTTCACACAGCAAAGGGTAGTTTACCCATAGATGATTCATGGAATGTAGTCAAGGATTAATAAACCCACTAAAATTTATATGGATTTTTCTGCAGAAAGGGAAACTAACTTTTGTCACAGGGATTTCTAACTCAAAGAAAGACAATACAGCTTTAGAGAAACAACTATACAGTAGCCTAAAATGCTCTGTTGTAAAGGAATTCTGGAAATGTCCTTAACTCTCAAGAAATTATGTTGTATAATTTTCATTTATGAAACACATTTATAAAGTATCTGGAAAATGAGGCAGAACCAAATATAAATCATATATAATCACTATTCTACAAAAATCTTTAAGTTGAGAAGTGAAAAAAGCCACCAAGTATTGTGAGCAAAGGTAGAAATATTGTAGAACACAGTATTATTTTATTTGTATTTATTTGAACTAGGCTTTGTTTTAAATATTTACCTCATAATATAAATGAAATCAAATAATTTTTATTCAAATTGTTTCAGACTGAATTCCATTAATATTACTGGTTTTCTACAGCATGGAATTCTGGGTGAATGCTACAAATGTATAAAACATTTTTTTCTGACTTATTCTGAAAAATAATGACTGAGTTTTGATTCATGAGTAAAAGTATATTTTGTACAAATAATAACAAGGTTATTATCTGGAACATCTACTTTGCTATTAACACATTACTTCTATGAACTTTTTCTTCCTTAAACTTGCAAGAGTCAAAATAAGTAACAGGTGGATGATTACTCTAGAATGAAATTCATTCAGCAGTTACGCCTCATTAATAATGAGAAAAGTCTGAAGGCTGCCACAAGAGTCAATCATACTCATCTTTTTTTTAAAAGATTTTAATTATTATTTTTAGAGGGAGGGAGGGAGACAGAGAGGGAGAGAGACATCAATGTATGGTTGCCTTTCAAGTGCCTTCAGCTGGGGACCTGGCTGGAGACCTGGCTTGCAACCCAGGCATGTGCCCTGACTCAGAATCGAACTAGTGACCCTTTGGTTCGCAGGCCAGTGCTCAATCCACTGAGCCACACCAGACAGGGGCAATTATACCCTTCTTAAAAAAAATTTAAAAAAAAAAATTATATTAAAAAATTTTTTTTAAATCTTTAAAATAAAAAATTTACCAAAAACTGTCTTTCACATGTTTAACAAAATACCACACAAGTATTAGCTCTAAATACAAAGTCTACCATTTAAATAAACAAAATTTTAGTTTTTCTCTAAAATACTTTGATTTTAGAGAAATCAAAATGGGTACTAGACTTCTTGGGGTGACCACTTGATAAGTGATGTAAATGTCTAATTACCATGTTGTACCCCTGAAACTAATATAGTATATTCACTGTAACTGAAAAATAAAATACATAAATAACAATAAGCATATATATATACATACATATATATATGTATATATATACACTGCAGAGTATTATCTCCACAGCAAGCAGCAAGTCGAGAATAATACCCAGTTAACTATTTCATTTAAAAATAAAACATGTTTCATGTAATTCCTTAGAAAAACCAAGATACAAGTTAAATTCCCTACCTACTGACAGCGTATAAACCACCCCGGACCGCTGCCCACTGGCTCATCCCCTCCCGTGGACAGCGCTTCAGAAGCACGAACAAGGGCTGACACAGGGGATCACAAAGCCCTGCTCCCTGCTCAAGCTCCACGCTAACCGCATGTGTCATGCTGAGGAGGCACTATCGCCAAGCCTGGCCATCCGACATCCCCTCCCTGCCCCCTGAGATGGGAAAACAGGGGGTGGTCACCACGGGACAGTGAGTATTCCCCTGGGAGCATTTTTAGAAATGTTTCTTGTTTTTTTTGTCTTCAAGCATCTGCATACCTCATATTGCACTTTCTTTTCCTTTTGTTTTTCCTTTACATTACAGTTGGGGAATTTATTGCACCACTTAAATTATGTCAGTAAAAAATACATTAGCTGTGAATTTCATTCCAGGACACTGAAGAGAAGATCACAAAATATTTATTATGAAATGGGTAGATAGAATTAAGAATTAATTGACTACAAGATCTTAAAGGTTCTTTCCAGTCCTATAATTTACTGATTCTATTAATATTTTGAACACTAATAATGAACGATAAAGACAGTATATATGATGATTTGTGGGCAAGAACAAAAAATACTAAATCTGCTCTGCACTTGATTAAGTAATTAAATGTGTAGAATAGCAAGTCTATCCTATCACCTAAGATGTAATTTATTGGTATATGGCATACATCATTTTTAAAGAAAAAAGTTAAAAAGAAAAGTCACTTAGAAACACAAGTGCAAAAGGAGGACCAGCTTTGGCCGGGTGTCTCAGTCGGCTGGAGCAGCGTCCTGTACACCAGAAGGCTGCGGGTTCGATCCCCAGCCAGAAAGAAACAGCAGCAGCAGCCCTGAGATTGGCAAAGACTCAGCCCACGTGTTCCAATGATTAATTTCAAAATTAATGTGACATGAATCCTGAAATATCAAAATAAAGTTACATACATTCAGTATATTCCCCCTAAACCCCAAAATAGAGAAACTGTGATACATTTCAAATGACATTTATCAGAAACTATTAAAACAGAGAGGTGATACTTTAAGGATCAGCCTTGGTGGGGGGAGGGGGGATGGGAGGGAAAGGGAGGAGGAAGGGACAGGATCCAGATATCAAAGGGACACAACATTCAGTTACCACGCTACTGCAAAACTTACTGTAAACCGTGATTCTAATCAAATACGTATTTTTAAAAATTGACAGAGTATCTACTATGGGCTATGACATGACTATGCACACATATGCACAGAGACACACATATGCATGTATTTAAGTTTATATACAATCTCATTTGATTGCCATAACAACTCATCAAGGTAGATTTTATCATCTACTTTTTCTTGTGAAGACCATGAGGTTAAAAGACATTAAATAACATATTTTCAGCAATCAGAGCTCAAAAGTGGAGCAAAAGCCCTTCAAAAATAAGCCTAAGGCTCTAAGGAAAAAAATGTTATCAAAGATTATACAATGTCAACACTATACAAGAATTTAGTTAAGCTTTATCCATTGACCTAATTTTATGTATAAAACTATTTTGCCTGGCTGGTGGCACAGTGGATAAGGCACTGGCCTGCAAACCCAAAGGTCAATGATTCGATTCCCAACTAGGGCACATAACCAGGTTGCAAGCCAGGTCTCCAGCCAGGTCTGTAGCTGGAGGCAGGTGAAAGGCAACCATACATTGATGCTTCCCTCCCTTTCCTCCTCCCTTCCTGCTCTTCTCTCTGAAAATAATAAATAAAATCTTTTTTAAAAACTATTTTGTATTAAATACTTGGTACCTCTATATGCTAACTGCTTTCATATACATTATCTTATTTGATATTTCTCATATTTCACCTTGGTTGATATATTTAATAGCCTTCACTAATCCAACCTTAAGGAAAGAAAAGGAAAGCAGACCAGTGCTCACTAGGGGTTGGGGAGAGAATGTGATCAGGAAGAGACAGCACAAGGGAGTTTTCTGAAGTGATGAAAGTGTTCTGTCTCTTAACTGTGGTGGGTATTACACAAACCTATACATATTTTAACATTTATAGATGTATACCACTAGGGGAAAAAGGCAATTAAAAAATGCTTTAACTGCATTCCCTTAATAACATGATATAGAAAATGGTAGACACAGGATATTTCTCCCAGACTTTTGACACCACAGAGCATGCTTTTGCTTCATGAAATAAAAGAACTGTAGACACACTTTAGTACTTTGATAGTTCACTTTTTACAGATTCTAATGAAAGTACAAACTTATTTTTTAAATCATAAGTTTCTCTTACTATGTCAACATTTTAAAAAATTATTAGAATCAAGACTTCACAAAAGTAAATGCCTCCTAAATTTCTTTATTATAAGTTCCACTATATGAAACTCTGCATTTAAACTAGGTAGCAAGTTTCTACTGACAACCATTTCAAAATCAGGAAGGAGTAAGAAAAATAAATCACTGAGTATCTCCTCCATGATGTACCAAATACTGCGTACTTTTGAAACTGTCCTATCTCACTGGACAATCTCTGGACCCCTAGGAGGAAGATATTTTTCCAATTTTATGAAGCAAGAAAGTGGGATTCAACGGGTTAAACGACGCAGCCCACAGGAGGGCTAGTGAGATAGTGGAAACAAGGCATACCAGAGCTTTAAAGTAAGAGCAAGTTTTATTTAGTACGCCCCGAAAGGGGATACGTTCACAGTATGGGGAAATTTATAAATAAAATTAACAGACCAAAGTACTGATTTCTCATCTTTAAAAATAGGCAACTGTCAAGTATTTGCTGTGTTTTATAAAATTCTTCCAATCAGGAAGCCTGAGATGATGCTCACAAGCCAATTTCATGTACTAAATTTGACTAATAATAAAAAATATTAAGCTCTCCAGTATTTCTTGTTACCAACTAAAAATATCTAGCATTTTTTATTTTATTGTTGTTGCATTACATCCATCCCCTTTTTGCTCCCCTCTGTCCCCCTCCCCACCCACCCATTCCCCCTAACTAGCATTTTAAATCAAGAACGTAAGTTACTAGTGATATCCACCACAAAAGCAGTGACTCAAGGATAAAGTGTTGTAAGCCCAAAGCTTTTTCTTCCCCCTCAACTCTAAACTTTGCAAGGAATCCAAATTCCTACACCTGGAATCAAGGTCTTCTACAACTTGGCCCCCAGTTTCCCCCACTACTCAGCTCCCTAACACCCTCCCCTAGTCAGGGCTGAATTCTTCCTATTCACGAAACTCAACGGGTACCTCTTCAGGTCTAAGCGTCTGGTTAGACATCTTCCTGCTCGTGAGGAAATGCAATTCGTCCTACAAGACCAGCTCAAGACCAGCTCGTTCTCTCCCGCTCCAGTCACCCTTCCCAAATGACTCATTCAGAGCAGTTTCCCTCCTTTCCTCAGAATGTCCATGAGGCTTATTTGTCCATTCATGATACACACAGTTATTCAGTCAAACTGATACTCACTTCATTTTTTCTTGTGTGTATTATTTCTACAGGGCAGAGACCTGTGACATCTATTCTTGTATTATTCACAGCATCTCACACCTATTGGTCACCAGAAAATAGGTTTATTTCTTAATTTTAGGTTACAAACTAATTTAGGATGGTACTTAAATATATCTATATAATACTTGAGATATAAATATCTAAGGTCTGCTTGACCTAGATGTAGTATTCTAGTCTCCCTTTCAGAATGAAAACCTACAGAACAGGTTACCATTCCTGCAGCTAATGCATAAATGACAGCATCTCAGCTAAGTAAAGCCAATGGCAAATTCTTCATTTCCTTCATTTCATATCCCTCATTTAGGGATAAAAAGTTTATTATCATTGGGTCATATACATTCCCACCCCTTGGAACCACCCATCCTCTCTTTCAGGACTCTCCACAGCAATACCTCCCAATAAAAATATAATGTGAGCCACACATGAAATTTGTAAAGAAAAACAGATAAAATTAATAGATTAACTCAATATATCTAAAATAGAACCATTTCAATATATAATCAATTCAAAGTACATTATTAATAAGCTACTTTACCTTCCATGTTTTCCTACTACACTTGTGAGAGCCACAGTGCTTCTCAGTTAGCACCAGACACACAGCAAGTGCTCAATGGCACACGTGCTCAGTGGGTACCATCTTGGACAGCACAGCTTAACTCTCTTCTGCACGCAGGAGTGTATCATGCATACTGGTGACTGCAAGTTAGATTCAATCTGCAAAGAATTTTTCATGCCTCATTAAAATGTGTTGAAAAGTAACGAGAATAATTTAGGTATTAAAATTTGTGAGCTCAAAATCTTAGTCTTGTTCAACAGGAAGCACTTCAAGGTCCTAGTTTCTTGAAACTGTTTTACAGATGAAGAAACCCAGAAAGTAAAGCAAGTGGGTATCAGTAGGAGCTCCCAGCAAAATCTCCTTTATGACTCCCAGGCCACCTAGAGTGAAACACCAGGCTCACCCACAAATTAGCCAAACCCTTATTATCTGGGTTTGAACCCCAGATATGCCACTTAATAACTGTGAGATTTCCAACCTGCTATGGCCTCAATTGTGAAAACTGGGGTGACAAATACAGGCCAACAGTTGTGAAAATCAGATGAGTTAATATATGTAAAGCGCTTGAAACAGCAATTGGTTGGTACATAGCACATAATTAGTAAACATTGGTTATTATCATTAAAAGTAAACTGACATAGCTAGATTAACATTCATCACATAAATCAGTTACAAATGCTTCATCTGAAAGGTAAGAGTGTGACTAGGCTTTTTGGAACGTTTTAAGAGTAATGGTTGGCGTCTTGTACACAAGCAGCTAATTTGAAAAGACCTGTTATCAGAATTACCTTTTCTCCCTTGACCTGAGGGCACAGAGCCAGTTCTTCCCCCACTGCACCCTGCCCACCTGGTAAGAAGCTGTGAAGCTCTACTTCGTTATGGGGTGGAAACCCATCCTCTTCCTCCACACTAGGTTTTAGGGAGGTAAAGCAGAACTATGGCATTCAATTTTATTTTACCCACAGCTTGTGAGTTATTGTCTCTGCATGAGATCCATTCACTTGGAGGAGGGAAATCTAGCTTATCAGACCTACTTCTGAAATACAAAATGTGTCTTTAATCAGAGCAAGACACTTGCCAAGGCCACAGGACGAGTTAGTGCTGGTGTCAGGCCAGGCACTTACAAAGTCAAGTGCTCTCAACCCCAAACTCCAATGAGGGCATTTGATAACTTATCAACGCAAGGGAAAACTGGTCACGTGGCAAAAAGTAGCTATAGATTGAGATAAAACGATTTGATGGTTTATTTAATGAAATACAAATTTAGAATCAATAATTATAAACACTGTGATACAGTCTAAAGAATCTCCTTAAGGTCAACGGGAAGCTTCCTTTAATGAGTACTATTTAATTCCTTATTCCTTATGGCATTAAAAAAAGACATCGGGGACAGAATTCAACATGTTGCAAATGTAATACAAGCTATGCAGTGACTAGTTATGTAATTCTGAACTCTAAGACCCTTTCTACCTCTAAAATTCTAAACATCTAAGAAGAGAAATCTCAGGCCACGTGGCTTAGGTGGGTGGGATCGAGGTAGCTTGTGGTACAAATGAAGTAAGTCATTGAGAGTTAAAGGTCGTTCCCAGAGAGGGGAGAGAAATGGAATATCTAAGAGCCAGCATCTGAAAAATCAGGAGCCAGGGAGACAGCCTAAGAGAGCCAAGCTGTTTTGAATATAAACCATGAAAAACAAATAGAAAGCAAGCATGACTCTAAGAGCAATGCCCTCAGGCAACTGCCATGCTGGGGAGCCAAGTGGCTGCAAAGTGCACTGACTGAGCGTGAGGCCCACGTCACCTTTTGTCCCCAAGTTATAAACGACTAATACTACTACTTTAGCAACAAGCGATGAAAACTGTATACACACGACCATAGTTTAGTGCTGGAAAATTTTAAACCTTACAGCCGAAGTAATAGGATACAAACTTACTAATATTCATAATGACTGTTGGGCTTGACCATATCTGAGTCTAACTGGACATAATTCATTGGATTTGCTGTAATAACTATGACTACACAGCCGAACGCTCCTAAGGAGAGTGCCAGGGGGAAAAAAGGTTTTTCCTAGGTTGACGCTGAAGACCTTGAAAGCTTTGGTGGTTTTGTTCATGGCAGCTTCACTGAGATATAATTCACAAACCATGAACCTCATGCATTTCAAGTTTGTTTTTAGTGGTTTTTAGTATATTCATGGAGTAGTGCAATTGATCACCACATCAGTTTTAGTACATCTTCATCACTCTCATGGCTGGCTGAAGAGCACTCGTGGTCCCCTCTGCTTAATAGCTCTTTTCCGGGGAAGCCACACATTTCAGTTCACCTGGTCCAGGTCTTAGCCCTCGTCACCTTCTCAGAGAGGCCACCCAATTCAAAGCTGTAAGTAAACCTACCCCATGCAGCACTTACTGTCAGTGTCATCCTATTCCGGCCACCCCAACCTCCACCCACCACTTCATTTTTCCCTCATACTGATCACATTTGCCAGTTCCAAATGTTTTACTGGTTTATTGTCTGTAAATTCCAAGAGGGCAATTTCTGTCTGTTTTATTTACTGTGCATCCCCATGGCCTAGAACATGACGTGTTATAAAAGTTTAATGTTTGTTAGAAGGGGAAAAGGAGGGAGGGTTGAGGAAAGAAACTGGCTTCGCCGCTACAAATTTCACTAGTTTATAAGACCTTTGTTCTAATTTATTAAATCATGGGTTTTCTCCAACAGTTTTCCTTTAGATTGAAAACATAACCAGAGAAAACTAAAATAAATGAAATTAACCAAATTTACCACCGCTGCAAACACCAATATCTATGCCTTAATTTAACATTTTTTTCCCTGTTTTATTCCTTTGCTGAGCGCCTGAACTGTGTACCAAAGAGAAAACAAAAGAAATCCCAAAGTCACTAAATGCACAAATTAAATGCATGCAGCCTTATACTAGGTAAAACTGAGGCAACTTTCAGAACACAGCTTAACACACAGTTTCTCTCCTACGTGTGCAATAGTAGAGAGGAAGAGGATTCAGGTTGGTGGGCAATTCTCTTCCACACAGTTCTTCAGGAATCCACGGTGCTTCATACCACCCTGTATCCCCCAAGTTCTACCCTGTGGTACCCACTCAGCCATAGAAAACAGCCCAGACATAACCTACCACTTCCACTCACATTCCACCAGCAAGAACTCTGTCACATGGGAAGCAAGAACCGCCTCCAAGTTCAGGAAGAAGAGAATAAACTCTGGTAGACAGCTAGTAGTCCCTGTCACAGAGGGACCTGAAATGAACCAGAAAGGATGGGTGGAATGTAAACAGGAATGGGGGGACCACATGAATGAACACAAGCATATCCAAACTAAGCAGAAGTATACTGGCTGTAGTCTGAAGAAGAATGATTCGGAGAAGATGAAGCTGCTTAGGCCAATGGTTCCCCGGTATAAATGGAAGACCAGTCCCAACATATGTCAAAGTGTCTACCAGTCTACAATAAAGTGATAAAAATAAGTACAAGTTGATAACTTATTAAGAATGCTGAATTAATTTTATATTTATAATTCAATTTTCTATGACTTACCATGCAATAGCATAAAGTTGCAATTTCATGATTTAATTTTTACATTAAAAAAGGCTTTTGAATATGTCAGTTAGGGCTATCTACAGTTCTCAGATAATGCGCCTTCCTTACTAGAATTGATTCAGTCTTTGTTCTGTAAGCAGTGGGGATTATTTTCACTTTCTAGTTCTTTGGTGTATTTTTAATGCTTTAATATTTTCTAACAAACTTGTATTGCTTTAGAAACTAGAACAGACTCATTAGTCCTAATTAGACATAAGGGTTAAAATATTTAAAAACATGACTTATGTGAAGTGGGCAAAAAGTTTAACACATGTAAGCTATGCTCAAAATACATAACCCAAAGACTGAAAACAAACAAACCAAAAAAACAGCTAACTCTTCTGTACCCAAGTTCAAACTCTTACATAACATACAAGAATTAAACTCAAAAGAGGAATTTAAGAAAAAAAAAAAAAAAACCTAAAAAAATCTGTTATTGCTTTAACCCAAACTTTCTTTTTTGAGTAACTATTTCTAATCTAAAAATAGTATAATATTTTATTCTAATTATTTACAGGTTGGGGTAATGTTCGTTACCATTGAAAATAGCAATAAAGAAAGTAAAATGCTGTTTTGACTAGAAAAATTCAAATGCCACCCTTTAACTCTAAAACAAAAATAAGAATTTTATTTGGAATAGAGTGTTAAATGTAAACACTAAAGAAGTGAACAGTTGGAAACTTCTACGATTAATGGAAATAAGTGCTTGTTAAAGACAGAAAGCTAATTCCTAGCCTCTAGTAAAACCAAACAAAGCTTTATAAAAATTGCTTTTTCTATCTTTTCCCCTATATACTTCTAATGGTGAAGGTTGAGAAAGATAACATTGCATGACATGCCTCCTTAAAAATGGAGAGGGGGGAAATGAGTGATCAGAGAAATTTAAATGGTGCATATTCCATTTATTGGAAACCTGGCATGTGCTTAGTAAGTTCCAAACACTCATGTAAAGGCGAGCCATGCCTCTTCCCAGGCAGCTTAAACTGAGTCAGCTAAGGGACGACCAAACCAAAAGAAAGCAACTGCCCAAGGAAAACTTATCTGTTAATGATTTCTCAAGTTAATAGTTTCCAATAACAGTTTCTAATAGCAGCATATAACTTACCTAAAAGCTTTCCATAGAAAATATTCAAGTGTTCCTTGTGAAAGAGCAGCCTAAACTAAGTGGAATTATTATCAGAAACTAGTGTACCACACAGCAGTCTGTTAATGTTTAGATAATGTAATTAGGTGGGTTCTAAAGAACTTTCTGCTTAACTGAGAGTTAATACTATCTCTTCAAATTTTAATACACAGCATGCCATTACTATGAGAAAAGATCTGCAAAGTTATTTCTACAAATGGAAAGAATTTCAGTTCACTGAAATCCAATTGAGCACACATTTGAAAAGTGAAATAGCATTTGATGAATAATTCTATTTAATTATTTAAAAATGAGCCACTTCGTTTAAAATCCCTGACAAATACGTTACTAAATGTTACAGCCTTAGGCAAACGTGTACATATTAAACACTCTGACCCTACCAGTTTCAATCATATTAAAATGGATAGCTAAGATTTATTAAATCAGCTTTATTTTAGCTTTCCCCTAAGTTCTGGACAAAGAAACAGAAACAAGATCTGCTCTTCTAGAGATATTATCTTAAAATTACAATAAAATAATATTGGTTAATGGCAAAGCTATGAGTTATATGATACTGAGAAAATACTAAAAATTTAAAATAAGAGCCTCAAATCTAGGGTCACAGAGTACAATGGGAAGTCCCACAAAGCAAATCAACTTTTAACAAAATACCAGAAGTCATTATTTCCAAATGAGGCCGTAGGCTTTCAAAAGACTGATTTGGGAGGCTACCTTATTTACCCCAACAATGCTGTCAATGCTTATAATATTTTTAAAATTCCTTTTTAGAAAATCCCTACAGAATCTTTATTAAGCACATTCATTCTGTCAATCCCCCTCAATGAATGGTAACAAACCTTTAAAACTGGAAAATGAATCTGAAGTTTTGAAGCAATTAAAAAGTCACATGGGCACTGCTCTGTAAGAATATGACGGATCATCAAGCAGAGTTATGTAACTTGATCAAAAATGACAATTTTCTTGTGAGGCGGCCCTGGGAAGGTAAGACCTTTCTGAGAGACTGCTATGAGCACATTTCTCAGTTGGATGTCAATGCAAATCAACTTTACACTGAAATCTCATTCAATCCAACTCTCATTTTACCAAGGAGAAAACTAAGTTTCAAAGAAGTGAGAGAAATTGTCCCAAATTACTTAACTATTTAGAGCCAAACTAGGGACTAAAAGTCAGGTCTTCTGACTTGGCAAACTAATCACATTTGGAAAGCAGATCCTCAGTAACCCTTTCCCAGTACCTACATTAATATCTAGTACACTCAAAAGAATCTATGAATGAGCTGTCACAGTATATTATGACCATGTGACTCTAAATATAAGTCACCTCGTTCCCTGTGACAGGAGCAAACAGGCACTATATTAATTTATCTTTAAGTAAGCCATACTTTCCACACTATTATGGATGAACAAACTAGAGAATTTTTCAAATATCCCAACATTGCTTTCATTTAATGACAGGAGTGCTTATAAAACATTAAATGTATTATACACATTTTAGAATTAAGTTGTAGCCAGTGCTAATTATAACATGCCTGGGAAAAAGTTTAACCCACACTGATTAAAATGCTATTTATAAAGGAAAAATCTAAACCACAGAAGCACTGCTTAGTTTAGAACAAGAACATGCACATAACTGCCAAATGTAATCCCTGTTTAGATGTCTCTCTTACTGAAACACTGTAATTACAAAAAACCAAAATGAATTTTTAAGTGTTTCAGAATGAAACAGTCCTTGCACGATTCAAGGCTTATAATTACTTTCCTCAAAAGGTAAACACGCCAAGTTTCAACTTCATATAATGCCGCCTAGAAGTTAACACAGACAGAACATTGAATTGTACTCTAAATTATAAGTCACCTATAACGTTCGGTACATTTTAAATTAACAACCAAATGCTAACTAAAGAAAACACATTTGGAAGCAAAATCCAACGCTAACTTCCCACAGCCATTTATGGACGGTGCAAACTTACTGAATGGGTTTGTAAGGCTCCTCTCACATATTTAAGTGGTTGCTTCCTTTATGGCTCTCGTTACAACTTGCAGTTACTTTCTTCAGCTGTCTGTTTTCTTGTTTTTGGCCTGTCACTCCCTCTAGAATCTTAGTTCTGTGTAATTGTGAGGACTATGCTAATATTGTTCACTATCATAACCTCAATATAAAACCCAGCACACTTGGAAAGAACTTGATTACTCGTGTGTGTTGCAACAAGAATGGCTTAGTATTAAAGATGAAAAAAGTCAACTAAATTGCTCCACCATTTAATTTTTTCAGGAATTCAAAAACAGGTAAAAACAAAAGTGCTTCAGCTTGTGAAAATGTCTTTCAATTATTGATCCTTTTGCTACTTTTAAATTTATATGTGGACTCTAGGGACTTGGAACACACAGAGAAGTCACCCCCGTGGTACATGTGCCTCCCGGGAACTCAACCAAGGCCCAGCGTGGCATGGCACGTGCATCCAGGGACCACCAAGTGGAGGCTGAGGGCTATGAAGGCGAGAGCGGCTACCAAAGGACGGCGACTCTGAACCCACAAGTGTACTTTTCAGGGGATGGAGAGCTGTTTGCCCAGCCTGCTTAAGAAAAGATAAGGAGGGATATGGGGACCTTGTGTGGTTTTTGGCTTACGGCCAGGTGGGGAGCAAGGGAAGTGGGAGAAAAGGGCTCTCAGCAACCCCTGCTCCCCCAGGTTAGAATCCTGTAAGAAAACCTGTTTATCTCAACATTAATTGTTGGGTCACGCGCCGAGGCACCATGCGCACAGGCCCCGTTTGCTCATTTACCCTAGCTCCCTGTCTTTTCTTCCAAACACCCTGTGCCCAGCTTACACCTGTATTTTCATCCCTCACCAATACTCTTCGCTTTATGGTCTCAGATTCTGGGCCACAGAATTCACACAACTTAACTCCTAATTTCCATCCCTTAAATAATGCTTTGAGATTTTCACTGCTAGACGACCTTCACTGCTATTAGAAAAATAAGAAAAACAAAGAGAAGGACAAAGACAAATAGGGAGGACAAAAATCTCAAAAAATCCTAAAAAGTAGTTATTCTGTTTTCATCAAAAGGCACAGGAAGTTACATCGAATTTTTCTCAGCTCCTATCCACTGATATTCTTCTCTAGAGAACTTCTCAATCTTTCTCCACTTTTAAAAATCCTACCCTAGGCACTAAGTATCTCCCCTTCCACTAGGAAAGTCTGCCATTTCCTTCTATTTCCCATTCCCTCTCATTTCTCATTTGGACCCTGAACAGCAAGATAAAGGGGCATGTTGATAAGCCTTTGGTACAGTCCAAACCAAAATAAGGGAGAAATGGAGCCTAAATCAGGCCATTAGTCACCAATTAATATGCAACTTACCACATGCAAGTTTGGAGCTATATGAAACGCTTTGGAAAAAAAGATAGTTTCATAAATCAACATGTTTCCAAAAGTTAAAAACAAAAAAAAACTACCTTATATCTTTCTATACAACATTCCTTTGTGCTTATAGCTTACTTTTTATCTCTCTAATAGACTGAAGATACATCCTCTGTTGTCTCTGTATCACTAACACGCATCCTGAGTACACCAAAAATAGGGTATCAAAAAGCCAGCTCCTGATCTGATGAACTTAACTCACCAACAAATGGAGAAATTAATTTCTACCTAGTCTAAGTGACGCAGACTAAAAGGGAAAGATACACTGGCCTTAAAATCTAATGAAAACGGTAAATGACTCTGAAAGCTAAAAGAAACCTAAATCATAAATGCCCTCAAAAGAAGTCTTTTAACACAAAAATAAGCAGTGGATTCTCTAAACGTTAAAAAATAGCCCTGGCTGGTGTGCATCGGTGGATTGAGCACTGGCCTGCAAACTAAAGCATCGCTGGTTCGATTCCCAGTCAGGGCACATGCCTGGGTTTCGGGCCAGGTCCCAGTTGGGGTGCTCAAGAGGCAACCACACATTGATGTTTCTCTCCCTCTCTTTCTCCTTCCCTTCCCCTCTCTCTGAAAATAAACAAAATCTTTTTTAAAAAATAAAATGAAGAACGGATGTTTTCCAAAAAGTAAGCTAGAAGTTTACTTTCATTCTGTCTAGCAAGTATTTAAATTAGTATCTATGGGGCAAAAATCTTACACAGACTAAAAAAATTAGGTACAAACTGTTAAACTACCACATCTGTGATTGAAGCTCGTAAGAAACCACACTTAGTGCAGCAATGTAAAGATAATGTATCCAAAAGGAATTATAATAGCTTGATAGAGACCACCAAATATCCTATCAGAGAGCTGCCAACAATTAAAAATGACTTTAACTTCCCGTCTACTATTTGATATAAGCTGGTCCTGGTTCCACCATTTACTGTTGGACCTGGGGCTAATTATTTAACATCTCAAGGTCCCCACTGCTCAAGTACCAAGATAGAATCAAAGATGGTACCTACTTCATGATTATTGCGAGGGCTGAAACAACATAAAGGTAAACTATTTGGAGCAGCTGCAGGAACAGAATAAATGTTCGATGAAGGTTAGCTACTGTTGTTTCCTCCCAACTGATGAACACAAGTTTCTTAGGTCACATTCATGACTTAACATTACCTTTGAAACCTTCACAACCGTCAGGCTGATGACTAACAGCTCATATGAATCTAGAACCCTGAAGCTAAAGGAAATTTTAGAAGTTCTCTGGAACAACTGCACTTCACTCAACAATTAGACTCATGAGAGATTATTTTCAGGGACAAAAACTCACCATCTCAACAATGCATATTAAGAACAGTCCTAATTACTAGAACATTCCCTCTGAAGATTTCAATGTACGGATGGATTACTGCCTCTCATAAACTTCTTATCTGAAGGCTGAATTCACTAGAGGGCATCACAATATTAGGAGAAACCATCTTATCAGCACGAATCAAGAAAAAGAATCATGTACCATTTTTTCCACCTAGTAGAGAAATACTGCATCCAATTGTATAAAACACGCATGTTAATTTAAAAATTACTCTGCTTAAATATACATTAAAATGTTCAGAAAGCATTAAAAGCAGGTTATCAGATCATAATACATGGTCTTGTATATAAAGTAATTCAGATTATCATAAAGCTCTTTCCAATATCACAATTTTTTAAAGATTTTATTTATTTATACTTAGCAAGGAGAAGAGGGGGGGAAAGAGAGGAGAAAAACATCAACGTATGGTTGCCTCTCGAGCACCCCGACTGGGGACCTGGTCTGTAACCAGGCATGTGCCCTGACCGGGAATCAAACTGGTGACCCTTGAGTTTGCAGGCCAGCGCTCAGTCCACTGAGCCACTTCAGCCCGGGCAGGCCTGCCAATAATTTCAAGCAACTTTAATAATTATGTATTTATAAAAGCAAAGTATACAAGATACGATTTCAAGCAACTTTAATAGTTATGTATTTATAAAAGCAAAGTATACAAGATTACGTTTATCATTGTTCCTTGTGGTATATGGCAATTCACCACCAACTTTTCATACAAAGACCCAGTGGCAAAAAGAAAACTATGAACTTCTACAAGAAAATCCAAACCTGGATCTCTGTGTAACCAACTATTTAAATGACCTAGTTCAAACCAAACTATTTTACCTGCATTCATTAACAAAGTGACCGTACAACTGTAAAAGATCTACCAGGCTCTGACAGGGTCCAGAAGAACTGTCGTCAGTTGTCCTCTAACCCCGGCTTGTAATTCTTACCAACACGTACAGGAAAAGCATGGAAAACCAGGCACTGTTTGTAGCTTACCCTTTCACCATATCACATTTCAACTCTTAGGGAGATTGTACAACTCTCTAAGTGGTAGATAACACAGATATGCAGCTTCTATACAGTCAGGAAGAGTTCAACTGACTTCCCCCTTCCACAAACCACTTCTGTCTCCATTTATGGTCCATTTCAACATTTGTTTACTTCATAAACTGGTGGGCTTTTCTCTCTCTCTCTTTTTATTTTTTACTTTTCCTCTGAACCAGTTATACCATTTCCTGATTCCCTCATTGATGATGAATTTAATAAAATCCTTAAGGCATGTCTATTTTATATCTGTATGCCGTTATGTTATCTCTTGGCATACTAGTCAACTTTCTCACTATCAGTAAGGCATCGTTCAGTACTTAGATTACCAACACAAACAGATACTCCAAATAGTGAATATGAATTGAGATTCAAGGTCCATCTCTCCACGTAAATTAATAAACAGACCTCTGGCTTTTGTAAATATCGATCCCTTCTGAATTTCCTTGGCACGCATGAAGTCAGGAGTGCTGGACGAATAAGGCTGCAGAACCTGCAGGGCTGAATGCACACCGTGAACAAGGGTGAAGCCAAGGCATGGCAACCGCAGCAAGCCCCTGCCCATCATCTCCACTGTCCACTAATGATCCCCTGGACAAAGTGAAAACAACCGAGGACAACGGTCAATCCAAAAGCACAATTCATGTGAGCAGACAAAATAGTAAGTTTGGTAGTCTGCTGAAGGTTTTTGAAGTCTGCCATCACTTTGAATGTGACCATGTTCATCTACCCATCCATAAAAGTAGATATATTTTCATGTCACTTCAGAAGAAATCAACACAAAAGTCCTTGTTTAGTTTCATGAATTACCAAGAATAGTTTATGTAAAAAGATGAGCAATATACTGATAACAAAGTCAAAGATGTTCCAGACACAAGTGACCCAAATCAGGAGAACAGGGCGGCTTCCAAGTCCACCAGATTCTTCTCCATACATCTGCTCCTTTCTCCCAAAAACACTGAGTAAAATAAAAAGGAACATAAAATATGTATGTATACACACATAGATTAGATAGATAGATGAAAGATAGATAAATAGGTAGGTAGGTAGGTAGATAGAGCCTGGCAAACTATTTCTCGAAAGAAATACCTGCTCTCCACTGACTGGTGAGGCCATGATATACTGTACACAAATATCAACTATATTCAGAGATTAAAAAATCACTGCACAATTTTTTAAACTCCAGAAAGAATGCTGAGAAAGGCATTAGTTATAATTCTCTAATCCAAAACTATTTTAGGCAACACCAATCCACAGCTAATCTCTTCTCCTCATCTATGTGACTTGAAACTCTCATTTAATACATTAGCCACACATGACACAAAAGGTTCCGCGACATGCTAGCAGCTGGGAAAAGGCTTGCAAGGCCTCAAAGAAGCAAAATTATGAGGGACAGGGGCAGGGGAGAGTAAAGGGGGGAAAAATGAAACAATTTTAATACAATAAATAAAATTAACTTAAAAATAAAAAAGCAAAACTATTCTAATAGGGCCTTTGGGTCCCCCCCACCCAAATTGAGGAAAACTAAAAGTATCAGAAATGACTCCGAAATGACACAGTAGCCTACCTATCTGCAAAAAATATTTCTAAGACCTGACCAATCAAAAATATTTTGCATAAAACTGATCTATCATTATAATACCTATAAAGAAGACAAGTAATAAGACAGTTTGCCAAATGCAAGAATACGCATTCTCATTCTAGGGGCACTTCCATTTTTATAAAAAAAAAAAAAACAGCTACCATTTCCCTGAGCAACGTGCAATGCAGTCATTGGTCCATGATTCTTTCCTCCTGCATAGGCCTCAGAAAAAGAAAATGATATTTATAAACATTTCTTTCAAATCAAGAAAGAAATTAACACTTGAAAACTGACTGAACTTTAGAAGGCACAACCTGAGCAAACTTTGTGTTTTCCACAGCGCTTTTAGCTCTGTGACTCTGAGTGAATTATGTGTGTTCTTACATTTTCTTTATCTTAAAACAAGGATGATAAAACCAGAACCAACCTCAATACCTGACAAAGGATAAGCAGTAATAAAGCAGATGGCCCAGTAGATAATCTCACTTAGCTCTTTCTGGTTAATGGACTTTTGATTAATGAACTAATTTTCCTTTGAAGTACATACCTATTTATCTGCATATAGCAACTAGGACAAAAACCCAACCCGGTGTCAAATCGAATATGACTTATCTAAAAGTCTCTTCCCTTGCTGCTCCCCATTTCCCTTTCCTGTTCCCCGTTTTCCTTCCCCCAATAAACCTGCTGCTTGATTCCACAGTGGCATCTGGGTATGATTTCTCCGAGCAGGGCGGCCCTGACAATGACCAAATGCCCAACAGAAATGCCAGGTTTTGTTCTTTGACAGAAAATGTACCATTTCATTTTGAATCAACAGGAAACTTACAATGCACCTAACAGAAATGTTTATTTTTCAAAGAAAAGTTTATGAAACAACCATAGAACACTTGAATAACACAACGTAACAGAACTGTGGATGACCAATTCACAGGAGCTTCCTATTCAGTTTATGAGGCAGGATAAACACCGTAGGCATAGAAACCATCACAGACACTTATTCAAAGCTTTTGGAAAGTATATTCAATACCTAGAAACTGCTTTAAATGTCCATGGTTCTGAAGCATCATAATGTATCTTTCCGCATAATGCACGTATCATCTCATCCTTCTCTTGCTAGATTTCCAGAAAGAGTCCCAGCTCTGTCTTTCAGCCAGTGAAGGCGGCAAGTAGGAGAAGAAAGGGAAAGCAGAGTCTGGGGACAGCATGCTGGGCTAGTCAGATGATCCATAGTGTAAAAGGCTGTCATGGACCCATAGAACTGAGACTGGGTTAATTAACAGGCCTATTAACTCAGGAAGCCGGGAGGATATTAATGTCACAATGCTTAGGATGGGAAGGCTGGAAGAGTGCAGTGAGAGCCCAGCATGTGTCCCATCCAACCATCCATCCGTCCATCCATCCATCCATCCGTCCGTCTATCACCCCCTTTCCCATCACTCCAGGGAGAGCAGAAGCCAGCAATGCAAAAACTGGCCAGGTGCCTGGAGCTGCAGCTTTCCGGACAGCAATACCCGTCGCCAGAATACAGACAGCAGGGGCAAAATCGGAGCCTAGGGGCCAATCTCCACAGGAAACAGAGTAAGCGGGGCTCCCCTCCCCACACTCCGTAACACCTGGGGTGTTCAAGCTCCAAAGAGGCTTACAGGAGCTCACACACACTTCTAACTAAAGAAAGCAGGCTTAGCCCTGGCTGGTAGCACAGTGGTTAAGGTGCCGGCCTGCGAACCCAAAGGTTGCAGGTTCGATTCCCCTGCCAGGGCACAAAAGCAGGTTGCAAACCAGGTCTCCAGTCAGGTCTGTGGCTGGAGGCAGGTGAAACACAACCATACATTGATGTCTTTCTCCCTCTCTGCCTCTCTTCCTTCCCCTCTTCCTAAAAAATAATGAAATAAAATCTTAAAAAAAAAAAAAAAAGAAGAAAGCAGGCTCAGTTCTAACCTCCTCTGATCCTAAAGCCAATTACAAAAACCACTCTATCTTCCATAAAACTTTAAAGTCTGTTTGTATTAGGCAAACTGCTGCTTTTGTTTCTAGAGAGATTTAATTTTATCAGTTACAACCATAGATTCTCCACCTATGCCTACACTCCTTGCTGTTTACAAGGCAGGCGTTTTCCGCTGAGGCTCCTTTCCACTATCCTATGCTGGTGGTAGCTGAGGATACCCTACCCCAGTGAACACATAACCCTCAGAAGGCCATGGTCGGCCCCCCCACCCCACCCCATCACTGCTAATTCCTGAGGAGCTTGAAATCTCTCGGAGGGTTCCCTCTTATAACGCAGGCAATTCGCACGTCTACCCTGCTCTGCCCACCCTCATCCTCCAGCCCTCCCTTAAGTAAATAAAAGACACTGGCAAATCCTAAGGGTCAGAGGGAATGATCAACTTAAGACATCCTTGAGTCAGTTTTCCTGCTCCTTTCTCTTCCTCAATCACCCCACACCCCTACTCTAATAACTGTCCCTGAAACTCCCAACAGCTAGCCCCACCCCGGTTTAGACCCCCTGGTGAGCGTGCCCACAGCCATGGGGGTGGGGGGCTCAGCTCTAAGCCTTCCATCTAACAGGACCACCCTCCATTTAAGGCAGAAAGATAACTCTCACTCCGCGGAGTCCCATTTCCAGCTCTAATGGTTCTTCCTAGCACAGAGGCAGGCAGGGCAGGGTCCCCTCTGTCACCATGCTGCTATTCGAACAGACCGCTCCCAGACCACCCTACCCTGCCCGCTTTCAGAGCAGCAAGGTCACTTGCATGTTAAAAATGTTCTACCCTCTGATTCAGTTACCTGGTCCACTCTTTCCAGTTATTGCTGGGGACACTTTACAACCTAACTAATATTTCCCCCCACAGATTAAGCAATTAAGTCTCAGGAAGATAAAATGAGTTGCTCATGGCAACAACAAAAACTGAGTTTTTCAGACGTACGCGGTACTGCGAGAAGTGTGTTACTTGCAATACCTCTGTGAATCCTCCCAACAGCCACAGCAGGAACACAACACTGTGACCCCTTTTGACAGGGGTAAACAGACTCAGGTTAAGAAATAAAATTCCCTGCTCCAAATCACAACGACAGTAAGTGCCGCAGTGGGATTCAGGGATGATTTAAACAAACAAACAGAAAGATAACACTGTGTCCCTCATACAAATATAAAATGAACACCTATCTATGATTTCACTTACCTCATTAATTATAAAACAAATAAAGATACTCCAACCCGTTCATAGGTTAATCCAAAGAACACAAACACAGAACCAATTGGGAATGATGGTATGCATTTGCTTACTAGATCCAAACAAGCTTCCTCCACAAAAGAGGAAAAGAAAAGTACCTCCAACCAACAAAGTTCATTTGTGTGCCTAAGGACAAGAATTACTTGCATTGCTGTCAATTATTCACAATTTACAAAGTTGTAAAAGAAAATTTAAAAACAGTCCTGGCTGGTGCTGTGAACCCAAAGGTTGCTGGTTTGATTCCCCAGCCAGGGCACATAACCAGGTCGCAAGCCAGGTCTCCAGCCAGGTCCCCAGCTGGAGGCAGGTGAAAAGGCAACCACACATTGATGTCTCTCTCCCTCTCTGCCTCTCTCCTTTTCCCTCTCTCTGGAAATAACAAATAAATTTTTAAATAAATACAGTAGAATCTGCAGACCCTATAGATTAGATCACCAGGAAAACTGCTCTTGACATTAGTTTTCACAGAAGACACCCAGTAATCCTTCTGACACATTTCAAAGACTCACAAATTCTTCTTACATAGCTCTTCTTCACTACTCACAATGCCTATTTCTTTGTTTAGAAAAGAATTCCAGGCTTCAAGATCTCTGACAAGCACTAGGAAAACAGGGTTAGTCCCCTCCATAAAACTTATCTTTCACTTAAATAAAATTTTCTTTATCACATACTAGCCAAAAACTTAGGCTTACTATTAATTTATAAATAAATGCAGAAATAAATTAATTCATTGTGTGGTCAAGCTTTCTAAGAGAACTCAAATTAAAAAGCACCTGGTTTTACAGTGTACCTACAGAATTACTCTGTGGAGAAAAGATGACATAGTTAAAGGGTCACTTGCAAGTAACTGACTCCAAAATTAGCTTCGTTTGTGTCTTACTGACCAATTTATGCTGTTAATTTGCACTGTTTTCTTCCATAAGAAAGTGTAAAGAATTAGTGAATAGAAACTGCATTAAAAATGAAATAGGGAGACCAAAAGTGGGAGCTCTCACACCTACCTCAACTAAAAAGTAAAGAACAGGAAGAACACTTTGTAACAGCCTTCCCAACTTCCTTTTCCTCTCCATAGAAGAATTTCCTCTATTTCAGCAGACTTACAAATGGCCCGCCATAGTTCCATGTTGCAAATTGCAATTCTTTGTTGTTCCCAAATAAACCCATTTTGCTGAAGAAATATACGGCTGACGATGTGTTTAAGGCCAACATAAGTAATCCTAGGCTAATTTACACCTCCAGTAAAATCAAGTAAATATACTTTTCCCCCACTGCTCCACCTAAGTGCAACCCCAAACCTTGAATGTTATATATACAAGACCAACAAGGAGCCTGTGAAGGTGGACAGAAGGCAAAGTAGCTAGGGACCCTGGGACTCATGGAATGACACAGATGAGTCCCCTGCGTTCCTTTTGCATCCTATGCTGCAGGGATACAAAGCTGAAGGAGCCAGTCATCCAGAAATGCTGAATGAGGCTGATTAAAAAAGAGTCCCTGCCCTTTCAAAGAACCACGAAAAGAGCAGCACAGAGAAACAGAAAATGTTGATATAATAACCACTGCACTTCCAGAAACAAACAAAACACAAAGAATTGTAGGCCACCCCAACAGTGACAGCAGAAGCCAAGTAAAGAGACTCAACTTCCTATCTCACCAGGCTGCCAGATTGTACCCCATGACTCACCCCACCCCATACCCCTGCAGGGGTAATACCCTGCAGGGTGGGAGGTAATAAGAACCACTCCCCTGCCACACAAAGTACATAGAGACCACCTAGAGAGTCGGACCGCACTCCCAGAAAGTAATGAGGTTAGCCCCATGGGGATAACCGCCTCCCAGGGGTGTCAGTAGATGCCATGTGGAGGACAGTAGGGCAGCAAGGTAGTATCAATGGAGGGCCAGAAAGAAGCTGAAACTTCCACCCCTGCCTAGCAGCTGTGAGGAGTCCCAAATTTGTGTGTCAACGGAACAATTCCCTGAAAACTCACAACTTTTTCAAAATGGAAGTAGATCATTCGAATAGCCCCATAACAATTAAGGAAATTGAACTTGTAATTAAAAACTTCCTAGAAAAGAAACTGCCCAGCCCACATTGTTTCATTAAAGAGTTCTACCAATTGTTTAAAGGAGAATTAACACAATCTCTTCCAGAAAACACAGTAATAAGGAGTACTTCTCAGCCCACTACTTCTCAGTCCACTTTATGAAGTTAGCATTACCCTGATGCAAATCCAAGAAAAAGAAAGTACCAAAAAAAATAACAACAAACTATAGACTAGTACATGAATATAGACACCAAACTCCTTAAAATAATAGCAAACATAATGCAGCAATATACAAAAAGCTGAATTCAACCCAGGGATACAAGTTTATTTCAATATTCAAGAATCAATTACCATAATCCACAATATTAACAAACTGAAAAAAATACTTATATAAGCATATACATCTATACAGAAAAACTATCTGATAAAATTCAGTATCTGTTCCTGAGAAAAACTTTCAGAAAAAAAAAAGAAAAATGGGAATAAAGGGGAACTCCTCAATTAGACGGAGTATGTACAAAAAAACCTGGAGAAACATTATTACACTCAATGACACAAGACAAAATGAATAATGCACTGCCCCTCTTATGAGGAACATTTGTATTCTTCTTCAACATAGCAGTGAAAGTTTTAGCAGTGCAAATCAGTTGCATTTTTACCTATCTTGAAATAAAAAAGCATTCTATGCAAAAATGTTATTTTCTTCCATCATCAATATTAAAATGACCACAAAAAAATCACCAATTTTGGTAAGTTTTTCTTAAATGCATGCTGATATAACATAATCATAACACAATCTAACAAAATTATTTCGAATGAAGTTAAAGACACCAACTACTACAACCATCTTACAGAAAAGACAAAACAAACTTTTTGGCCAACCCAATACTTTTTTCCAAAAAGAAGTAGCTCATAGGAAAACAGATACCAAGAGAGAGAGAAAGAGATTGATTCTAACTTTGTAGCTTTAAATAATAATCTAATCTCCTCACCTGCAAAACATATCTTAACAAATATGGCAGCTGGGCCCTGGCTGGTAGCACAGTGGATAAGGTGCCGGCCTGAGAACCCAAAGGTCTCAGGTTCGATTCCCCAGCCAGGGCACATAACCAGGTTGCAAACCAGGTCTCCAGTCAGGTCTGTGGCTGGAGGCAGGTGAAATGCAACCATACATTGATGTCTCTCTCCCTCTGCCTCTCTCCCTTCCCCTCTTTCTAAAAATAATGAAATAAAATCTTTAAAAAAAAAAAAACAAATATGGCAGCTGAACAATGAAGGATACTCTGAAATCTGTAAATGGTAAATGTTACCTTACATGTGGGCAAGGGGACAGGGGAGGGATCCCTTTGTAGACAGGATTATATGATTAAATTAAGTATTTTGAGATGGGAGGTTAACCAGGATTACCAGAGAGAGAGAGAATCCGTTTAAGGAGGCCAAGGGAAATGTGGCCACAGACAGGAAGAAGGGAAGACAGTGGGACCACACAGCAGGCGTTGGAGGGATTGACCACAAACCCAGGAGTGCAGGCAGGTAATCAGCAGAAGCTAGACCAGGGGAAGCTTCTCCACTAGACCCTCTGAACATGGGACAGCCCTTTAACACTTTGATTGAGGCCCATTGATCCTGATTTTGGACTTCAGGCCTCCAGAACTGTGAAAAAAATCTTTTCTAGTGTAGTAAGCCACCAAGGTGGTGTTTATTTGTTACAGCAGCCACAAGAAAGGAACACATTCTTTCCCAGCTCCTGAAATGGTGTAAACAGCTAACAAATATGCATGGAAAATGCCCCTGAGATGTCTGAAGTGCAATTGCAAAAAAGAAAACCAGATACAATTTTAGAATTCTTAATTCAAAATAAGAATACAGAACACCTCTAAGATTGGAAGGTCAAAAAATCTAGATAAAAAGAGAAATAAATATGACTTTGGGAACAATTGTATCCAATGTAGACTCAGTTTACCAAAGAGTAGATTTAATCTTGATTAACTCTGAATTCTAGTGTATTTCTAGAATTTCTCTGTAGAAAAGAAAGTCTAAAGTTTGCTGGTTTCATTACTACCATAAATAAACTCATTGGCATTCTCCGGACTACTCTAGATTATTTCAATCTGCTTCAACACTTCTTTCCCATTCTTACAGAGATCAAACCAAACATAATTCTTCCTTTAATCAATTGGTCCTAATGAACAGACATGCTAAAAATACCTAAGTTTCATTCCATAGTTATTCACATTAACAAGTATGTTATTCCATTAATTCACAAACTCTCTAGTCTGAATACATCATAAAATATCAGGACACACACACACACATATATGTATACATACATGTGTATACATATATATATTCACATGAACATTCAAGGTCTGTCCCAAAAGTATGAAGCCAAAGTCAATATAATGGAAACAGTTTCCATGGCCGATACTTTTGGGACAGACCTCAGACCTCATATATATATATATATATATATATATATATATATATATATGTATATGCACACACATATATATACATATGTATATGTATATATTCATATATTCATAATAAAAACATTAAACACTGAGTAACATTTTTAATGAATATCAGAATGATATAATGGGACATGCAAGAGTATTAAAACAGTGCTGAAACCATTATGTAACACATGCAAGTTGGATAGGACAAAAGGATATCTCATTTAAAACTCCATCATCAGAGAAAATCACCCTAAGCAGCTATAGGAAATTACATTCAGCATGGATACTCAGAAATTTGGACCAGAATTTGTAATACAAGGATACTCTGGTCAAATAATTAATCTGTTACACTTAAAGCCACATTGGTACAGTACATTTTTAATGTAAAGTGGATTAAAACAGGCGTTAAAGTACACACTCTGGAACTAGGCTTCCTAGGTTCAAATCCATGTAACCCAACCTTCCCAGGCCTCTGCTTTTTCACAGGTAAAATCAAGATCTACCTCATAGGGGAAGTTATGAAGGCTAAAGGAGTTAAAAACTTATGGCACTTACAACTGAACCTGGTACCTAGTAAGCACTCAATTGTGGCTGCTATTACTATTACAATCTATTCAAATGAAGGGTCTCTATTACTATATATGGACATAATAGTTTTCAGAAAACCTGGCGGTGACAAAATTGCAACGATCCCTGTATTAAAGGCACTGCTGTGCTCATAATCCTCTCTACACAGAGGCTCCGGGACAGGAACCATGTCTTACTCAACTCTGTCAGCAATGCCAAGTTCATGGGTAAGTGTCAAAAGTGCCTGAGTTAAGTAAATAAACATTTCGGCATTGAAGCCACTCCTTTCTACCATCAAGCAGGCCAATTTTTATTTAAAGGCTATATAATATAAAGAAACAACTCTCATAAAGTATGTGTATTACAACAACAGGGCAGCAGAAGTACCAAGAGCCACAAAGCTACCTTCCAGAAGACACCTACACAGTCTGTGGGGGAAGAATCACTGTGAGGGTAAAAGCCATCCTTTCGCTCCACAGTCGAGCCCCACAGTCCTAACAATGGGTGCCACCATTCACTGCTCTTCCCTCATTATTCCCTTATTCCTATCTTTTACCCATCATTTGCTTTGTGACACTACTGGATACCAGCTCACCCACAGGCCACCCCCTGCTCTGCAAGTTCTCCTAAGAGGGTTAACTATACACTAATAAACATAAAATGCGGTAATCTCCCATTTGAAATGGAAAGTTAAGGACAGCATACATCTTCCCTTTATCATCCCTAGAACAGTAATCTACTTCTTCAGAGCACGTGAAGAATTAACGTTTTCAGAACATTCAACTGCTGGTTGATCACACACTGAAGTCCTTTCCACCTGCCCTCCCCGCGCCCCCACCCGCTAGCTGTCCCAGGTGCACAGCCTCTTGCTGGGGGGGGCGGGGGGGGGTGAGGCAGAGATGCAATGACCACTTCCTGTCAAATCAGAAAGCTCAGAGGGCCTTTGAGCTTTACCTCATTGCTACAGGGAACCCATCCAAGGCTTTTCTTAGCTCTGTTATAACGTTTAAAACCTGAAAGCCAAAGGAATTATAGTGAGTCCTCATTATGGAGAGCAATCAGCATAAGTAGGGGAAAAGACCACATTGTGATTTCTCTTAAATAAGGACCACATATAACGATGAGGAAGAGATTAGTTTCCCTGTCAAATATTTATATTTATTTAGTCATTTGTGAAAAAAATATAGATACATTTCAATCATTTATGCCCCTGGAGCCTCTCATACAACTTCTAAAAAAAAAATTTAAAGCACCTCTCTCATCCTCACCCTGCTGGCTTTCCTCATCACAGGTAACTGGTCTAACACTGCTCAGTTCCCATTAGAGCCTCTTCCAAGTGCACAGATCATAGGTGCGCAACTTGAATTCTCACATGAACATACACTCCGCCCCTGTATGTTCATACACCAGCACTCATCTCAAGATAGAGAACATTTCCAGCATCTCAGAAGGTTCCTTCATGCCCCTTCCTTGTCATTACCACCTCGACCCCTCCACAGGAACCACTATTATGTGTTTGATCTTCAGTTAAATGGAATCAGATAGTGCTTACGTTCCGAGTAGTTCCCCACCTTGCTCTGCATGCACAAAACCCTGCATCTTTGCAAGGTTTGCAACTTCGCCTGGCAGTCCATTTGGAATGCGTTCACTTTATGTTGTTGGGTGCCAGACAACTCTAAGTATTTATGAGTGTTTTGGTGCGGGTCAGCTTTATAACTACAGAATTCATTTGTGATCAGTTCTGCATAATGACGTATATAAATGTATTAAAAACTTAATATTAAAAAAGAAAAAATTTTAATACCCATTATTCTTGCATGTTACCCCAAATGTGACAGAAAATTCTTCCCACTCCTTTTGTGTGGCTTTCCTCCAACTGCCAATGGAGCTTTTGATGATGTGATTATTTTCTAAAGTCTCAAAAATCAAAGGACTAGAAGTTAAAAACCTGGTTTTGTTATATATTATTTGACATAATCACCTTACAGGGTTTATAATTCTCCCAAAACCTAGTACAAAGAACGGCCTGTTCTATCCTTTTTCTTAAATGAGTTAATATCACTAATCTTCAACCATACAGTTTAAAAAAAACCAAACAAACAAAATTCACTTTATTCCTCTTTACTGTCAGTAGGTGTTCCCCTTCCCCACTTCACTATTCTTCACACCCCATCAATCTTCCACTCACAATGGATGTAGTAGACTTTGAACACAGCCAATGCCCGGGTTCACTCCCTTGCCATCTCTTGTCTGGAGTATGGAAACTGACCTCCTTAGCTGGTCTCCTCCTTATATTGTCTGTCACCCTGTCACCAAAGTCACCTCTACAGAACATGAAGTTGATCATGTTATTCATGTGATTAAGATCTTTCTATAGGTCCCTGTGCTTGCAGGATAAAGTCACACTCTTAGCTGTGAATTCATACCTGGCCCTAACCTTCCCTGGATTCTTTCCCAGCAATCCTGGAAACTCTGAGTTGGCCCTCCACTCTTACTCACCCTGACTCTGCATGGTTCCCTCCTTTGGCTAGAAGCCCATTCTCCCTTTATCTTTCAGCCAGCTCCCTTATCTTCTTGGCCAGGGCCACTCCAGCAAAAGCAACTATTCCTTCATGTATATTCCCACAATCCTCTGCACCCACCACAACTCCATCACGCTGCATTAATCATTTATTGGTTTGTCTCATTCACTGGCTTACAAACTTCTAGACCCGGGTCACCTCCCTGGACTCCTCGTGAACAAGGTCAGGACTTAATCTTTACATCTGAGGGACTTGGTAGGACAATTCCATAAAGGCTCAATGAAAAAAATGAATGTGCCAGCCACTTTGATTCATGTCATCTTTTTTTCTACAAGTAGAAACTTTAAAAAATTAGTACAGGTATGTCAAAGCATTAAGTCAAACTTCTCTTTTAAAATTATTATTTCCAAGAGTTTAACAGAAACTACAATCTCCCTTAATTATTGATCCGTGCTTCCTGTTAGATATTAGTCACAGCTCTTTGTTTTAAAATACCTTTTAAAATACAGGACATCAACGATCAAATGGATAATGTCACTTAACTAATCGTAGCCATCACTATATAAATCCCTACTGGAGGCCAATAGAATGAATCATAGTTATTTATACAACCAAAAGATCACAAACATGTGCCTCAGTTTCCTCATCTGTAAAACAAAGATGACAAAAGTGCCCACTTCACAATGTTTCTGGGTGACTGAGTTAGCACATACAAGGCCCCTGGGACAGCCTGGCGGAGGAAATGTGCAGTGATAAATGTCAACTGTTACCATTGAGAGGTATTCTGATTTCTCAAAGCTGTTTGAAGTGGCAGAGCTGGAACTGGAAACCATACCAAACCCCACACCAAACTGAGCAAACCTCCACCAATCCAGTTTGGGAGAAAGATCCGTGTGGGTTTTCCACTCAGTTTCCTTTTGTCACAACAGCCTGCCTAAAGGTCCTGCGCAGCTCACACCCGACTGAGTACCCATTTGCTCCAATTAAAAGGTAGGTGAGGCCTCTGACACAGAAGAAATTCCAAAGACAACAAACAGCTACTGAAGACTGAAACACAAAGCACCTCTGTCCTTGCTCAATGACAGAAGAGGGCACTCCACAAAATCAAGCCTGCTACCAAAAGGAAAAGTCCCTTAATGTCATGCTTATCTGTCCCATCAAAGTACGATGTGGCCATGCTTTAAAAAAAAATTTTTTTTAACGAATAATCTTCTCACCCTCAAGAATATATGATTTGCAAAAAGACGAGTTTTCAAAGTTTTTGAAAACTAACCCGAAATGTCTTTGCCCAAATAAGTGGCTGACATGAAGTGACAATACTTCCCATAAAAACTTTTACCAATACTTATTTTCAATACTTTCCCGGGCTTAATCTGAATTCCAATCCTTAATCTTAACTACTGCTACGGGCATATGTCCTGTAACTATAGTAGTCAGCTTCGAAGGCAGGTGCAGTGCTCCTGATGCCCCGACCTGAACCAGGTGTGCAAGGGAGCAATGACCACAGCGACACTGACCTTTATCCTTCTTCAAATGGCAAGCAGAAGTTAGAATACACCTTAGTGATCACACTAGGCATGAGCCCCCGAGTAAGGCCTACCTTGCCACCCCGGAACCTACAGGTAGGTGTCTGGTACCTGTAGAATCCACAGGTAAGGCAGTCCCAGCCCCCACCCTGGGCAGCTCACGTCCAAGACTTGCCCCTGGTGGCCTGTCAGGATATTCTGCACATCTGATTTAACCACCGCAGGGCGCCCTGTGTTGGGGTGGGGGGGCCCCCACACCCACGCAGGGGCGATGCTCACTGGTATAGAGAGACGGCCCACCGGGTCCCCCACGTCCCGCGACCACCTCGCCCTCGCGAGCCCGCCCGCACGGCCCCGCGGCCCTCGACACCTCCGCCGGCCGCCGGGAGCCGCTTCCCCGCGCCCCCTCCTACCTGAGCCAGCGGCGCCGGGATCCCAGTTCCCGGTCAAGCGCCCGTTACCCGGGCAGCAGCCCGAGAGGCCCGCGGCTCAGGAGGGAGAGCCCGTGGCGCCGCTCCCCCTGCAACTCGGGGATCCCTCGGCCGCCGCCGCCATTTTCCCCCCGCGCTGCCACCCCCACCTGACAGTTCCAGTCTCCCACCTGTGACCAGCAGGGGACGACGTGCAGCACCGTGGGCGGCGTGAGCGGGGGAACCCGTGGGGTCACAACCTCCCGGCAGAACCCGCCGCTAATTCATCCCGAAGGGGGAGGCGTCCACCCCGTCGCCCTAGTAATGCGTCCCAGCAGGCTTCAGGCCGATTGGCTGCGAGCGCAGTGACGCGGCGGCGTCCCCGGCTGCGTGGGAAGCCCGGGTCCCCCGGCCCCGCCTCTGCTCCCGGCGCCGGGTCCCCGGGACCCCGAGTGGAGGCTTTTCCTTAAAGGGCCCGCGCTCGTTTCCTCCCCGGGCCTCCGGGCGCGGGGGCACCCAGTGAGCCCGGGAGGTAGGGGCGAGAATAATAGAGCAGATCGCACAGAGACCCTTGTCCTAGAGACCTGATGGCCCACCCAAGTCCTAGGGTTTCAGATTAGGAGACAAGTCTGGGAGGTTTAATTGACAAAGCCTAATGTATAAGCATCAAGTCGGGCGGGGGCAAATCAGAGGGAGACCCAGTTCGAGAACGCGGGTTCCCGACGCGCAGCGCCAGGCTGGCCCCAGCACGTGCCGTGTTCCCCGGGGCTGGGGAAACGTTTGCTCCTCGGAGCGCCCGCAGCCCTTTCGGCAGACTACTGGGGAAAGGCTGTCATCTGTGTCTTCCGCCGCAGGTTGGTCCCAAACCCGCTAAGACTTAAAAGCTTCGTAATGGTGGGGAATGGTTAAATCTCTTCGTTTCCTACACAAGGTCTTCCTCCTGCTGTCCTCCGACAAAGATTCACTGAAAAAAAAATCTTAAAAATAATGAAACATAGCCACACCTCACACACGTAGCCTCTCAGCCATTCTTGTTACGTTTACGTATCTTCTGTGTTTACTGAACAAGGCATGGGGTGAGGGGGTTTGTGGGTTTTGTTTTTTGTTTTTTGTGTTAGTACCAGGTTTCTGTCCTCACAAAATGTATGCTGTAACAATAATGAATATCTAGGTCAGGGATGCATAGCTTCAATGCAGCTACATCCTATCCCCAAATTCTCTGTGAATCAAGTTCCTGTGCTCCTCTTGCTACAGAGAGATCTGACCAGATCACCGGGGAGAAGGAGGGAAGGTCAGTAGGAGTTTGTCAGGCGATGGTCCACAGTCCAGAAGAGGACTGGCTGAGAATCTGAATGCCTCCAGGGTGCATGGGCTTATGGGCAAGAAGATTGAACTAAAAGAAGAGCTCTTGGGCCTGTCTCTTCTTCCTCCAGGATGCTTGGATGATGTTCTGCAGCTGCCTACTTTTGCCAACAGCCGGCATCTTGGATGGGAAGGAACTCTGTTCACAGCCTAGGTTAGGGCTAGCCTGGCAGAGGGTGGCAGGTTTATTCCTGGACATTCTACAGGGGACAACCTCTGGGGCAGAAGCCTGCCTTTCTTCCAACATTGTGTAGCTTTTGTATCTTCTGTTTTAGTTTGTAAACTAACCCTATAGAAATAAGGTAATTAAAACTAAAACTAACATGGGGCATGCTAGGGGAACTCAGGTGTTAAGAGTATATATAACCTTAATTGACAGGCCTAATTGATAGATTAATGCCTGTGGAGAGTTGTTATTCCAAAATTTGGAAGCTTTGAATAAAGACTCCTGCCTTTATTACCAAACCTTTGCCTCTGGAACTTAACCTAGAGGGCGGTGGTGGGCAGCAGGACCCCACTTGCTGTTCAGTAACACTCTCCTAGGTCAGCTTCGTAAACTCTTCAATGTCGTTCAGAAATATTGAAATATTTAAGATGAGCTATAATTCCATTAAAAAAGAAAGCTCAACTCTAACAGGGAAATGCCAATACAAACGCCAATTACCTCTGTGAATGTAAACCAAATTTTTATCTTTAAAATGAGATTTCGAGAATACAAGATCTATAAATTTTCTTTCCCCACTGGGGCAAGTTTTTTAAGTATCTTGATGTCAGAGGCCAGCGGAAAACCCCTGAAGGCACTGGAGACAGGCTTTGAAATCAGAAATTGTGCACTAGTTTATCTCTGCATCTCTGTAACTGAACAGACCTGCCAGCTGTTCAGGTCTCCGCGCATTTGAATATAGTGGCTGTTGACTAAAGGTTAACTGACTTAAGTGAATCATTCTGATCTCTTCGTTTCACCTTTTATCCTTTGGTCTTTCTGTGGGTGAAGTGATGGAACATAAAGGAAAGGATGAAACTGTGGAGGCCAAGGGTATTAGCTCTTGTTTGTACCCCAGGTACTTCTGACAGCCACCACATGTGTGGGTTTTCTACACTAAGCACCTCCAACTCTCCGTGGACACCAACTGGGTGTCCTACAAGGAATATAATTCAATTCTGTTCAGTTCTACCACCGACTACTTGGATAATGCAAATCCCCCCACACACAGGTTAAGGCTCAACCCTAACCCCCTACTTCGGACACTAATCAAAAGTCCAGGCACTATAAATTGGTTATTCCCAAGATGCCCTGCTTGGGTTCTAATTTGCTAGAACAACTCACTGAACTCAGTACAATACTTACTTTTACTGCTATTATAAAGAATACGATTTTTGAATAGCCAAATGGAAGAGATGCATAGGGCGAGGTATATGGTAGGTATAGGGTTTTTTCATGGGGATTTCATTATATCATTAACATTAGTGATTAATTCAACCTCTAATCCCTTCACCCCTTCCTACTAGTCTAATTGTGGGGTTCAAGTTTAAACCCTCTAATTACAGAGCTGGTTCCTCCAGCCAGCAGCCTCTATCCTGCAAAGAGTCATTAGCATAAATTCAGGTTAAAGGGGGCTTGTTGTGAATAACAAGATCTCCCATCCCTCAACAAAATACAAGGTTTTCAGAAGCTCTTTGCTAGGAATGGGGACAAAGACAAATATATATTTCTTATTAGGTCACAATACTACAGAGGGTACAAGGAAAAAGACTGTAGGACAAATCCAAGAAGAATGGTATTAAAGCACCCAGCTAGGTCCCATTCAGGGTATGACAACACAGAGGCCTGAGCCATCTTATGCTAAAGTCATCCAGAAGATGGGGGGCGGGAGGGGGGGTAGTCTGGGGTCCCCTACAAAAATTGCACTCTCACATTGCACAACTGACCTTCTGAACATTTCCTGTACATCTGCTGGGGTTTCCCACATTGATTGTTTGTACTATGTGTTCAACCCACTACTTAAAATACATGAACTTATGACCTGGCTGGGTTTCCCAGTTGATTGGGGCATCCTTCCCATACACCAAAAGGTTACAGGTTCAATTCCTGATCAGGACACGTATCTAGGTTGCGGATTCCATTGCCAGTCAGGGTGCGTGTGGGAGGCAACTGATCAATATCTCTGTCTTCCTCTTCCTCTCTCTAAAATCAATAAACATATTCTAGGGTAAGGATTTTAAATAATAATAAGAAGAAGAATACATTAATTTATAATACAGTTG
This sequence comes from Noctilio leporinus, assembly GCA_004026585.1. NCBI lineage: Eukaryota > Metazoa > Chordata > Mammalia > Chiroptera > Noctilionidae > Noctilio > Noctilio leporinus. Next base: position 27,729 of record PVIW01006834.1, on the reverse strand, counting down.
GGTCATGGGCATTTCCAATTATAAACTTTTCAAGTTATGTAAATACCAAGGAAGCAAAAATAGTTCAAATTGTATAGAAGACACTTTTGTCCCATGTCAGGCTGTAACTCTTATTAATAACATACTGATGCTTGGTTAAAGAAGGTCCTTTGCATTATGGAGTTTAAAACTATTTGCCCCAATGGTGTGGATGAAAAAGGGATTCTATAAAAGTAATTTCATAGGATAATCTGATCATAAATTCCTAACTGGGCAGGTCATGGTGGGTAATCATGCCCAAGGCACCTCACTTTTGTGGTAAAGGTTTATCTTTGCCTTAAGCAAGCCCCATCAATTGTTTTTTGGGCACCTAGGTTAACATACCTTTGAAATAAGCTTAACTACCTTTCAAGAGAGGGCATTGTTAACTATCTTATAATCCAATTTTCACCTTGCTTTCTTCCACCTTGTAATCTTCCTGACATTCCCTCCTTAATGTCAAATGCATAAAAGAAAGTGCAAACTGTCCTTCTCTGGAGCATTTGAGATCTTGCTTCCCAGCAATTGTCGTCAGTTTTGGCTCAAGTAAACTCATTAAAATTCTGTACAAGTTTGGATGTTCTTGTGGCACCAATGGAATAATAGTTTTTAAGCTTTTTTCCCCATAGAACCCCATTACCAATCCCAACCGTTTTTGGTGATGGCTTTAGTCAGGTAATGTAATAGCTCTGATACTCAAGCTCCCTCATCTATAAAATGGGGAGAATAATCTTTCCCTTGTTGGCCTAGGAACATCCAAACCTGGAGAGAATTTTTATGAGTTTATGTGAGCCGGAGGTGAAATCCCCAGTGCTCTGGAGAATGAAGGAAGAGTCTCCAGTGCCTTTTACACATTTGGAATTAGTTATGCACCCCATTGATGGTGGTTAAGCCTCCCGGAGTCTAAAAGAAGAGGATTACTCAGGTATTTCAAAGGTGTGTTAACCTCCAAGCATGAAAGTAGAAAGGGCTTACTTAAGGCAAAGATAAACCCTTTCCAGTGGAGTTAGGGCTTGGTGTTAACTACTTACCTTAACCTGTCTTATTAGGAATCTGTAATCTAATCATGCTTAAGAGGTTACTTCCAGCCTCTGAGCTTGTCAGATTTATAGATCTTCTCCTTTAGCCCTTCAGAATTGTCCAGGAAAGAGAATTTACCCTGTGTAGCTAGCCCTGGTCTTGCACCTTACTTCTTATGCAATTACTCTGCAGCAGTATTAAGCTGTATAAGGCTTGGGTGCCACACAGATCTTAATTTGAATCCCACTTTTGAAACTTGGTAAACTGGAAATATGGTTAAGTCACTTAATTCTCTTGGGCCTCAGTTTCTTATTTGAAATGCTTGTCTATGAGGACTTAACTCTTAGGACTCTTGAGCATAGTGAATGAAATAACAATGACCTACCATTTATTGAGCCCTGATAATGGGCCAGGTACCACGTTAACCCTTCAGGTACATCATTTAATTCTCAGAACATCCTTTTGATGGGCAGGGATGAGGAGATGTAGGAAGGTCAAGCAACTGCCCACAGTCTCACAGCCCGTGGATAGCTGAGTCTGGGATACGAGTGCAGGTCTCTGATGCCAAAGCCCTTACTCCACACTCTTCTCTCAAGCTCTGCAGAATGTTCTTTGGGGGTTATTAGCACATCATACAAAAATCTTCCCAATTTCTGCTCATTCCCTTACGTCTCTACCCCAAACATTCTTGCCTCCAGTATTCTAAGCTTGCTCCTTCTAGACCCCTCGAATGAAGGAATGAATGACCAGAAAGGAGGCAAAGGTGGGGCCCTCACCACTGCCATCTAACGGAGAACTTAACACAGGAGGCTGAAAGCGAAGGGAGACGCGTCTCACCCGCTGACCCAGTGATCCTGAGCCTGGTCTGGTAAGGCTGCCAGGCGTTCTGAACAACACAAGTAAGATAGTCCAGGGGAGGGGGAGGGGCTTGAAAATCTTATTATCTCCACTAGTTGGGTAGGTAAAGGAAGGAAAACCTTGAGGATGTGTATTCATCCCAAGGCCTGGAAGGGGAGGGGGACTAAAGTGCCCAAAGGGGAAAAAAACCATAAAACAACTTTGCATAACTGTCTAGCCCCTGTCACATAGGCAAAATGAACAAATAAAGTTTAGAGCAAGATAAGGATTTTGCCTAAGAGAATCCCACCCATCTCTACATTTGGGTAGTCAAGTCTCCTAGGAAAGCTGGCACCACCTTTCCCCACTAATCAATGTGTAACTCCCTCACCACCATCCCACCAACTATATAAGCCCTCAGAACAAAAGACTCGCTCTCTTCTGTTGGCCCTTTTGCCACACAGAAGGTCCTTGGCCTCTGGCCACCTTTCTTCTCTTGGCCCTCTGGCCACATGGGTGCTGGTCACCTGGCCTTTGGCCACTCTTGCTTTAGCCACCCCTGCTTTTGTTCATCCATTCACTAATAAACTTTGCATGCACGCTTATAGGCTCGCTGATCTATAGTTCTTTACTGCATCAGGGAGAACCTGAGTTTCTCCAGTAACACATGTATATCCTTGTCTTGAACCTCTATCTCCCAGCAAGGCAGAGGCCCACTTCTGCAGGCAGATGGTCCAGGGGAATCTGAGCGTTCAAGGGCTCAAGTCCATATACTCAGACATCCCAACCCCAAGTCTCAAGTTTCTTCCCCTCCCAGTTGTATTGAGATATAACCGACATAGAACAGTGTGTAAGTACAAAGTGATGATTTGTTACATCAGTATATTGTGAAATGATTTGATGTATGGCTATATTGTGAAATGATAACCACACTAAGGTTACTTGACACATCCATCATCTTAGTTACATGTGCATGTGTGGTGAAAACTTTTAAGATTTACCCTCTTATCAAGTGTACAGTATAGTATTGTTAACTGTAGTCACCATGCTATACATTTAATCTCCAGAACTTGCTTATCTTACTAATAACTGGAAATTCCTAACATTTCACCACCTTTATCTATTTCTTCCAACCCACACCCTCCTTCTGCCCCTGCAACTGCCAACCTACTCTCTGTTCCTGTGATTTCAGTTTTTTAGAATCCACGTGTAAGTTAGGAGAATTTGTCCTTTTTTCTCTGACTTATTTTACTTAGCACAATTGCCTTCAAGGATCATCCATGTTGTCACAAATGACAAGACTTCCCTGAATAAACATTCTATTGGGCATATACGTATGTGTATACCATATTTTTAAATTCATGTACTCATCAATGGACATTTAGGTTGTTTCCATGTAAATTGTAAATAATGCTATAATAATTATGGGAGTACAGATATATCTTCAAGGTAGTGATTTAATTTCCTTTAGATATATAATTAGAAGTGGGAATGCTGGATTATATGGTAGTTCTGGTTTTAATTTTTTGAGGAGCTTCAATACTATTTTCCATAGTAACTACACCAATTAACATTCTCACACACACAAAAATTCCCACCAACAGAGCACAAGGGTTCTTTTTCTTCACATCCTCACCAAGACTTGCTGTCTCTTGTCTTCTCAGAGTTCCAGTTCTTTCCTATCAAGGCCATGGCCTTGGTATTAGAGATTTACCTGAGCTGAGAGTTCAGTGTTCTCTGAAGTTCTGCCACTCTTACAGCTGAGCCCTAGGTTTGGTCTTCAGCTCTGGCTGTCCTCTGATGGCTGATGAGAATCTCTATAAGCGCTGCCTAAGAAGCCTCTGACTCTCGCACACAGCTTACTTAGCCTCATCACCCCCAATTCCACAATTTTCGTAAATACTGATTGTCCCCAAAACCCTCCAGCGCCAGAGACTTAGCACCAGCTAGTGCATCCTCTTTGATTTGGATCTTTTCCTGGTTCACCAGGTGTCATCCGTCATCTGCCACAGCGTATCAAGAGCAATCAATTTTCCTCTTCTCCCTGGCAATGGGATGGATTCTCATAGTCCCCTAGCCATCAAGTGACTTTCCTTCTGAATCCCATCTCTGGAGTCCGCTTCCCGGAAGCAGCGATGGAAGCAGAGGCTCCGGTGTGGGCACATTTGTTGAGGAAGTGCTCTCAAAAGGAGAGGAGGGGCAGAAGCAGGCTGTGTGGCAGGAGAGATAAATTAGGTTAGGATTTGGAGTCAGCTGGAGCTTCACTTCAGCCTTATCTTGCAGGAAGCACTGAGGCATGAATTATACCACTGGGTTATTCAAACTTGGGACATCAGAGCCAACCTCTTGTGCTCCTAATCAGTCAGTTTTTGGCTGCCGGCTGCCTGAGAGTAGGGGTGCATGATAAGTGGGCCAAAGCCGCTCCTCTTTGGCTAAGGGGTAGGGTAGGGGTCCTTGGAGAAAGGGGGCAGCTGTGTGCCTTTAGCTACAAATGCTCATGGCAGCATGGGGATGGGCCCCCCACCTGGGCAGGGCACCAACAGCATCCATCCCTGACACAACACAAATGCTAAGCAATCTTCACTTTTTCAAAGAGTACATCTATGATTGCACGTGTCTAGAACATCTGGGAAGGCTGTGCAGCATAGAAACCATTGCCCTAGTTGGTTCTGAGAAGAGAAAATGGACACCAGTAAGCTCCCACATTAATGTATTTCCCTCTGCACCATCGGAATTTTAGCCAAATGTAGGTATTGCTGTTTTAATTCGGGAGGGGGACTTAAACTTTTCTTTGACGGGCCAATGAGTTTAAGAGATGGTGTTAACCTGCTCTGCCGCCCCAAAGGGTAATTTCCCGCAGGTTCCAAGCCTCCAGACTCCCACGAATTGTTCCGCTTCACAAGCAAGTGATTTAATAGTCACACTTAATAGGGCACTCTCTGCAATGCTCAGGGAGACGCTGTGACGAACAGGAAGCCCCAAGGCCTTGTTCTTATTTACTTTTATAAATATTGGGACACTCTCCCTGCCCATGTCATCACTTCCTCCTCTTCAAAATGTGATAGTAATAAGGTAAAATATGTCCTCAATAACAGATCTCAAGAGAAGCACCCAGGAAGCATCGCCAAAACAATTGGGACAACTCTCTTCAAGGGCAATGAGTGGAAGGGGCAAGTAGCCTCGTGTTGGCGGAGGTCACGGACACCTAACTGGACGTCTAATGGGAGGCCCAGGGCTCCCGGTCCTTACAGCCCCCATTTCCCCGTTTGCAGAAACCCATGACTGGGACTCTTAGTTACCTACAGGTATCCTGGAATCCAAAAGGCATTTGAACTAAGCGATTTTGGTTTCCTGAGAGGCGGTCTTGTAGTGCTAGGATGAATGGCTTAGAAGACGTGGCAAATTTCTGTTCACACAAACTGGTGGCAGCATCTCATTCTGATGTTCTCTTCGGCCCCTCGTCCCCCACGCCACCTCCTTGCACTCTATTCGAACCTGTCCGGCTCCCATCTCCTGGCTCCCTGGCCCTCTGTCTCCGACAAGGTCAAGGTGTTTGTTACCCGGCCGCACCCACCATGTGACTTTGGCTTTTTACTTCCCCTGAGTCCGCAGCTGCTCCCCCACTGCTCAGCTCTGGCTGAGTTCTGGGACTCACTCCCACCCCCTCCCCTTCAGGCAGGGCCCACCCTGTGACAGCCTAATTTATACTATCCAGCCCTGGAGAGTTTACTTCATCGGCCTCTGTTAATTTCCCTTAACCCTGGCCCCACCTTTGTCATAGTCACCACTCTGAATGTTCCCTTTGCTGCTGGCCAAAACCCTGACTGGTACACTGATGGACCCAAATTTCACTCAGGCTAAAAAGATAAAGCAGCCAGAAAGTAGCCCTGGCTGGTGTGGCCCAGTGGACTGAGTGCCCTCCTGTGATCTGAAAGGTCCTGTTCAGGGCACATGCCTGCATTGCAGGCCAGGTCCCCAGCTGGGAGCCATGGGGATGTGAGGAGCAACCAATCCATGATTCCCTCCCCTTCTTTTTCCCTCTCTTCCTCTCTCTCTGAAAATAAATAAATACTTTTTTTTAAATGCCAGAAGGTAAATTTAGAACGCTGTGTATGTTTATGTTGGATGAGTTGCTCATCCAACATAAACATACACATTTCTCCTAATACGATTTAACACAAAACCTCTGTATCAGTATGGAATGCTTTCAGCTGTAACAGCAAATTCAGTTTACAATGACTTAAACCACAAAGATGTTTATTGTTACTAACTCAAAGTATAGAGGTAAGCAATCTCAGCGTTCATTCTATAACTCAAGGATGACACAGGAACTCCCGTTCTCTCCATCACTCTGCTCTGCTTTCCTTAGCATATTGATTTTAAATATGCATGTTTGTTGCTTTACAGCCACAAGATGGTTGCTACAACTCCAGGTATCACAATTATATCCAAAGGCAGAAAACAGAAACTGAGGAAAAGGTATTCTCCTTGTAAGGCTTTATTGTTTTATCCAGGAAGAAAAATCTTTCCTAAAAATTCCCCAACATATAGCAGAAAGAAAGAAGGAACTTGTACCCTTTGCAACAACATGGATGGAACTGGAGAGTATTATGCTTAGTGAAGTAAGCCAGTCAGTGAAGGACAAATATCATATGATCTTACCCATTATGGGACAATAATGAGCAAAACTAACAACAAGCAAAACAGAACCAAATATATGAATACAGTGAATAGGCCTTCAGTGGTCAGGGGGAAAGGGGTTGGGGGGAGGGGGGAGTGGGGAGGCAGAGGCAAGGAAGGGGAGCAGCTTAGACAAGAACCTAGTATAAAGGAACCATGGACATGGACAACAGGTGGGATTGACTTTGGGGGGAATGGGTGGGTGGGGAGGGGGACAGAGGGGAGCAAAAAGGGGATGGATATAACACAACAACAATAAAATTATAAAAAAAGAAAAAGAAATACACAGGGAAAAAGTTTGGAAATATGCTTCTAAATACTTTGGTAAAACAGCCACTTTCTTCTAAACAAAAAGAAGCACTTCAAGCTTAGGGTGCTGTCCAAGCATTAAACTGCTTTATTACAATACTATCTGAACATGCTTGCAAGAGAATTACAATGTTTATTCTTTTTTTTAAAAAAATTCCCCAACAAATGTCCCAGTGGCTAGAATGTAGTCATGCAGCCACCTTTATCTGTAAGGAGTATGAGGAAGTAAGTATCTGGATTTCTAGACTCTATAGGTAGAGGAGGCGAGAGAGAGAGAGAGAGAGAGAGAGAGAGAGAGAGAGAGAGAGAGAGAGAACAGGAATAGAAATTGAGTAACCAACCAACTGTGTCGCTCATATCCTAGGCTGAAGGTGAACTCTTGGGCCAATTGTCCTTCTCTGAGAAGTTATTTGTGCTGTCTTCCAATAACAAATGTCTGTTAGACAGCTGTCAGCAGGGAGGGGGTTGGGTGGCTCAGTGAAAAGGGTGAAGGGATTAAGAAAAACCCAGAGAGAACAGTGTGGTCATTATCAGAAGGAAAGGTGGAAAGGTGGGATGAGGATGAAGAGTGTAAAGCAGAGGATAAATGGTGATGGGAGGAGACTTAACTTGGGGTGGTAAACATACACTAGAATATACAGATGATGTATAATAGAATTATACACCCGAAACCTATACAAATTTATTTACCAATGTCAGCCCAACAAATTCAATTAAAAATAAGAAAAGGAAAAAATGGCTCTAGCCAGATAGCTCAAGTTGATAAGAGCATCATCCACATTTGCCAAGGTTGTGGGTCCTCTCCCTGGCCAGGGCACATACAAGAATCAACCAATGAATTCATCAATAAGTGAAACAACAAATCTCTCTCTGTGTGTCTCTATCTCTCCCCCACTCTCTCCTTTCCTCTATCCCTCTCTAAAATTAACAAATTAAGGAAAATAAAATAAATAAATAACTCCATTTTAAAAATATCTGTTACTTCTTCCCTGTTGTTTCTCTGAATAGAAATGAACTTTAAGGCTTATCTATTTATGACCCAATACTGAATCACCCTGATGTTCACATAATCTGTCTGGAATGGCCATCCAGAAAAATAGATTAACTGTCTATGGGGACCTTGATGGTCTTAGGCTTTTGATCCTGGTTGTAGAGTTCACCTTGGATTAAATTCCATTTTTTAAAAGATTTTATTTATTATTTTTAGAGAGCAGGGAAGGGAGAGAGGCAGAGAGGGAGAGGGACATCAATGTATGGTTGCCTTTTTCACCTGCCTCCAGCTACGGACTTAGCTGGAGACCTGGCTTGCAACCTCATTATGTGCCCTGGCTGGGGAATCGAACCTTCGACCTTTGGGTTTGCAGATACATGCCTTATCCACTGAGCCATCAGCCAGGGCTAAATTCCATTTTTTGATCTCTCTATCTACCTTTTCCACCCCTTGGCCATGCATGTTAGATGATCACATCCAGCTTATGTTGGTGCCATCAATCAAATTAGGGAAACAGAAATAAGCAAATCAAAAGTATGATGGGAAAGAATAGCAGACACCACAGTCCTCAGTTTGTTACCATAAAATGTTGTCTAGTTCATAGACTGGTAGGTGAGCTACCACTATGAAGTGAATTTTAGACTTATAGCCATGGATTCATACATGGTAAACATAGCAGAGACAGACACAATGGAGTTCCACTGCTACTCATTGACTGTATGATTTAAAGCAAGCTAAACTTTCGGAGCCTCAGTTTTCTCCTCTTTAAAATGGGAGTAATAAATAGTTTCTGCCTGCTGTTGTACGGCACTACATTCAGTAAATGCTTAGCAGATGAAAATTGCTTTCTCCTCCCTTCTTCCTCTCCTGTCCACCTTAATCTAATTTGGCTTATGAATTTGCTCCAGCTCAATGCCCTGGGGAGATGAAAATGTGAACGTCAATCAACCTAGAAGGAAAGTGCCAGTGACGAATGACCCATGACGAACCATTAGTCCTCAAAAGCACTAAGAGGAGGCAGTTTTGGCTAGCAGCCATATTTCGGCACTGAATCATGTCCTGTTTTGCACTGTTCTCTAATTGTTTCAAGCCATTTCCTCTCTCTGGGATTCAATTTCCTAGCTAGTAAAAGTATAAGATCCTCTTTAAGCCTCCTCTAGTTTTTCTCAGTTCCTTCTTCTACTGGTACATCTCTACTTGCGTAATAAAATCTTGGAAGAGTGTAATGGCAATGGAGAGCCAAGTGAAGCCCTTATACCTGGAACAAGTTCTCTCTAGAATGAGGTTGCAGCACAGATCCTATTTCAAAGTCATCACCCATCACACTCAACTCAATTTCCAGTACTCAGGCTTATCTGATGGCAAAGCCATCTGATAGTTTATCTGATGGCAAAACCTATGTTCAGAGCAGTCTTTTTAGAACTAGGTGGTTCACAGATATTTGCAAGTCCTGCTGCTTCCCAGAAGGTAGCTAAAATGGTCACGTGTTGTGCTTACTGTCAAGAACTTTGGTTCTAAACTTTGACTGCACATTAGAATTGCCCAGGGAGATTTTAAAACAGCAGAGATCCTAATTGTCTTGGTTGAGGATGGAGTCTGAGCTCTGATATTTTTAAAAGCTACCCAGGCAATGCTAAGTGCATTCAAGATTGAGAATCATAAATCTGGGTCAGAGACTAGAGTGTAGTGATTGAGGCTTATAATTGATCATTTTAACACAGGAGGGTTGGAAATGTAAATGCCTTTGTATCTGAATCCTTGGTACTTAGCACGGTGCTTTCTACATAGTAGGTACTCAGTGTTTGTTGGAGAAATAAACAGATGATTGAAAAAACAGGAGATAGTAGAGTGGAAAGAATATTGGACTCAAGGCCAGGAAATCATGTTCCCAATTGTGATATTTTGATTTATAACAAGAAAGGTATATTATACCTGATACACATTTCCTAAAACCCTTGTAATCTTTTCTTTTCTTTTTATTAATGAGGTGGTCTCTTGGAAAGCCCCTAGGTAATCTAAGGATGAGGGCTGGTGGCCAGGGGAAACACCCTGTGAATAAAGGATTGGAATCTCTAGTCCCACCCCTCTGGGGAAGGAAGAGAAGCTGGAACTGACCTCAGTTACCAATAATTGAATCAAGTACGCCTAGGTAATGAAGCCTCCACAGAGACCTAGAAGGACAAGGTCCAGAGAGCTTACGATTGATGAACACGTGGAGATGTGGGAAGAATAGGACACCCAGAGGTCATGAAAGTTTCAGGTCCCTTCCCAAGTACCTTGCCCTATGCCTCTTTTCCATCTGGCTATTCCAGAGTTATACCGTTTTATAATAATCTAGTAAGTAAAATGTTTCCCTCAGTTCTGTTAACCACTCCAGCAAATTAGTTGGAGGAGGCTATGGGAACCTTTGATTGATAGTCAATCAGTCAGAACCAAAAGTAAAGGTAACAAGCTGGATTTGCCATTGATGATTGGCATCTGAAATGGGGGCAGGCCTCTGAGTCCTGTGGGACCTGGTGCTATGTCCAGGTAATCGAGAATTGAGGTGTTGAAAACAACATATCAGACCAGCTCTGACCCAATCACTACCCAGATACGGGCAGTTATTTTCTCTGAGCCTCCAATTACTCTCTCATGAGGACAGCGTGTGCTTTATTCTACTCACATTATTGTGAAAGTAAGATATGTCAAAGTGCTTTGCATATTTGCACATTATAGTTTTAAGAAATGTTTAGAAATGAAACACAACAGCCATCCTAGCCAACTAGTTTTTCTAACAAATCTGGAAACGTGGATGAGTGCAGGAATTGCTGTGGGAGGGCTGGATGGAGGGGCCTGGTGGGGCAGACCTTTACTGACGTAGCATTGTCCCTCGTCCTTCCTCCCCTTGTTAGGGACCTTGACGCCAGGCAGATTGACCTACATCTTAGCTCTGTCAGCAAAACTTGGAACAGTGGGCCCTGCCCAGGGCCACCCTGGTTGCCCTTGCTGCCATCGGTCTGGTTCTCAGCACAGCACTGGCTCAAAGTGTGTGCTCAGTGGGTGACTGTGCCTGGCTCTGGGTGAAACTTTGATACCTGTCTCTTCTGTTTTGTCAACTCTTTGGCCACCCACCTGATGGTATGGACTGCTTCCACCTGGGAACTATTCTCACCCTACCACCCACAGTGAGTTGGGCCCCCACATCAGCCACGCTGGTCCTTGGCCTTTCATGTAGGGGTATTTGGAATTCAAAACCATATGGTGTTTTTGCCTAGGAGTTTGCTGTTTTTATTTATGTTTTTAAATAACTTGTTTTTCTTAATATTACAAAAGAACACATGTTAACTTGAAAAAAAATTTGGAAAAACCAAGCAAGCAAAAATAAAAAGTATAAATCTTTCATAAGTCCCCCAGTCTTAGAGAACCACTGTTTAATGTTCCTAGTTTTGTGTATGCATGTACTCACATGTGCACACACACATGCATATATGGTGAGAAAAAATGGGGCCCACCTGTACTCCGTGACTCTTAACCTGCTTTGTTCACTTGACAATGTCTTGCTGTAAATGGTCATCTTGCCCTGTCATTATCCCCATACCCAAGTGTCCACTTCTGTTGTCATTAGTTGCTTATAGTTTTTTACAAAGTGAGCAGCATCAGTCAGAACAACCCACATCAATCTGCCATTGAGGGCTTTTCTGTTAAGGGGGCAGTAATCTGTGCTTTGACCAGTGGTGTCTGCTCAGGGAGAAACCCTACATTCTATAAAAAGTTTGCTTCATCACCCTGGCTGGAGGCACAGTGGATAAGGTGCCAGCCTGTGAACCCGAAGGTTGCTGGTTCGATTCCCCAGCCAGGGCAACAGAACCAAGTTGCAAGCCAGGTCTCCAGCCAGATCCATGGCTGGAGGCAGGTGAAAGGCAACCATACATTGATGTTTCTCTCCCTCTCTCCCTTTCCCTCTCTCGGAAAAATAATAAATAAAATCTTTAAACTGTAAAAAAAAAAAAAAATTGTTTGCTTCATCAAGAGCTCTGGGTCTAAGGCTAGACCAGAAGCAAAGTTTGCTGAGCAGCACCTAGCCTTAAATCTGCTACAGTGTATGAAACTGGAAAATTCCATTGCCACAGCCAATGTCAACAGCGCAGGCAAGAAAGGAATGTAGGAATTCAAAGGAAGGGAAGAATATGATTAAGAGAGACTATGGGTAACTGGCAAAAATTATGAAAATGACCAGCAGGCTGTGGCTTCCAGCATTGGCATCTCAAAATTTGACTCCAGGCACTGGTCTTCCTTGAAGTGGGTACGGTAGCAGTCATGAAGCACAAGAATGAACCTAGGTAGGTTCTGTCCCCGATGTAACTAGCAAACAGCATTTAAGGGAGCCCCTACCCACCCTGCCCCCTACCCGCCTTGGGGACTGGTCCCCAATCTTAAAATGCTCCTCTGCCAAGTGGCCACATGTGCACATCTCTGGTCACCTTGCGATTGCTATGAACTCCTGAATGGGGGGCCTGATGGCTAGCAGAGGGGAGGGCACAGGGGCTAGTTGTGGGAGTGATGGGATTCAGACTGAGAGAAGCCAGGAGGTATCACTTGCATCACACATCAAAAACACAGAGGCTGCAAACCCAAAGGTCGCTGGTTCGATTCCCAGCCAGGGAACATAACCAGGTTGCAAGCCAGGTCTCCAGCCAGATCTATAGCTGGAGGCAGGTGAAAGGCAACCATACATTGATGTTTCTCTCCCTCTCTGCCTCTCTCTAAAAATAATAAATAAAATCTTAAAGAAAAAAAAACCATGGAAAGGTAATGTTTCATCCTCAGCAGCCTCTGAACCAAGCTTCCTTGTTTCCTGATGTCATTCTTCACCATCAGTTACCAAAATGCCACCAGCATAAATGTTATAATCTAACGTTAAGCTTTCTGGTTTAAAATGTTCTCTTCTAATAGTTATGAAAATCAAAAAATACCTGCACACTGTTTAACAATCAAACAGAACCAAAAGGTCTGTAAGGAAAAACATGTCCCTTGCTTTTGCTCCCCCCAATTCCCTATCACAGAGCCCCACTCTGCCTTTCCTCTTGGCTGTTCTTCTGAAGTAGACCCAATGTTGCTGGGATCTCAAAGTTACCAGTACCCAGGAAGTGCACCCCACACCCTAATGCACAGAGATTGAGGAAGGGAAGAGCGTGTTTGGGGGCTGCCAAAATTGACCATTATTTCAACTGCATTTCGAGAAGTGGAAAGTTCCCATCTGTACCAGAACACGTTCATGGGGACAGGAAGATAGAATTGGAACTTAGTTCTGACGTGAAGCAATTACTTCACAGATACTATCTGCTGGTTAGCTCTCAAGACTCAATAGATGGCTTCAGATGAAAAGGAGTACAAGTTCTGCAGACTCCAGGTATAAAAACAACAGGATTCAGCATTGCTTCTGAAAATCAAATCAGAGAGAAGGGGTAAGTGACAGCCAGCTACGGAATTTCTCCATCCTTTCTCGTCATCTCCCTTGATAAGAAGAAAAGCCAAAGAATTCTTTCCTGATTCATCAGACCTGGAAGCATGCAAAAACAAAACTAAACAATTCTACCAGAGAGGACCTGAACACGAGACAAGGCACTGAACATAAAGCAATTCTACAAGTTCTGAAGAGATGGAGGACTCAGATAGCTTGTGTAGGCGTGTTCATGTCAGAAGACAGCTCTGGCTCTAGATAAAGAAGACAGAATAGTTATTGCCTGGGCCTGTCCATCAAGATAAAGGCTGGTGGGGACATGGGGGAAATGGCAAGCAAAATATTGCAGTTCTTGAAGGGTGTCTGCCAGAAAGCAGACCGGACTCAGTAAAGCAACAACCATGTGACTCACATATCAGCGCCTGAGATGACAATGGCCTCTAAGGTCAGGTCTGATGAACAAGAGGAAAACTGGCACCAGCAGAATGTGGACTGACGTAGGGGCAGGAAACAAAGTGGGGCAATAAAACTAAGTGTTTCAAGGTAGGAAGAAATGGTTGGTGAAGAACTGCCAGAAAGATTTGGGAGAGCATTTTATTACTTCAGGATGGTGACAGCCAATGTGTCATATCCAAGTTTTGTGACTGTACGGTGACAACATAGACAAAACAATAATCAAGGAAAAAAGCAATCAAATTGAAAAAGAAAGATTTATTTTGTGTAGTTCCTAGCATTGGCAAAGACAGAGGTGGTGCAATGCAGATAAATGGGGGAGACCAATGCGATGGCGTAAAGGGGACAGTGTGTGAACCCAATTGGAAATCCAGTTCCACGGAGTCGAGTGAAGAAAGACAGGGGTTAGAATGGTTGGTTTGGTCAAGGAACAAGACAGTTTTGTGAGACCCTGGAAAATGGAAAGCATTCAGGGGTCTCAGTCCTTTCCCTGTTGCCCTTTACCACTACATCTGTGAGTACATGTGGGGCCCCAAAAGCCAGAGATGACCCAGAGGACCCGGTGACAGCCCTGCTAAATGCCACAGATGGCTGCAGCTTCTGAGATCCCAAAGCTTTGCAGTTCTCACGTGAGGACACCAAGGAATTGGATGATCAGTATCAGTGGAGCAGAATTGAAAAGTTGGCCATTTTAATCTCTGGGAATTGAGCCTGTGAGATTTCATACAGGCTTGAACTGTGTATACCTGGCTGGATGTTTCCCAGGTTCTGATCATCATCTCCTTTTTATTTAGGTCTTTGCTGGGCCTCTGCCTAGACAGCAGTCATGACTTTCCCGCACAGGCCTTGGGCCCCCTGTTTCTAATCCCTCTTTCCAGATTCTGCTGTCAGCCATTGATGTTCCATCCCAGGATCATCAATTCAGCATCTCCATCATCAATGAATATTTACTGGGTGACGACAAGGTGCAAGACCTTCCTGTTTGCCCTTGGAGACAGAAAAAAAGAATAGTAAGTTTGGGAAGAGGAAATACTTGCCAACAGATATTTCTCCCATGTTCCACAGAAAATCAAGGGTTTCCTCCTGTTACCACCACCACTACCATCATTACCATCCAAACAGATACTGAGCACCTGGGCTAAGAGCTTTATAGTGAACACTGCACGCAGTCTTCGTCTTGATACAAGGAGGAAAACACTATTACCATCCCCACTGTACAGACGAGGGTGCTGAGGTTTAGTTTGCCCAATGCTCAGCGTCTGGGAAGCAGCAGCTCTGGTCTGCCCTTATCTATGAGGCTACACTCCTGCTCAGAATCTTCTCCTTATCATCTTATTTAGCCTAGCCAAAAAAAAAAAAAAGAAAAAAAAAAAAAGGTTATGAATTCCTCTACAGGTTTTGGGCTAAGCTAAATAAAGGCTTAATTGAATTGAAACCAATGAGCCCTGTGCTCACTGGTGTTCATAGTTGCCTTACGAGCTCACTGGCTGTATGGATCCTGGTCTTGTGATCACTTCTTCCATCAGCTCTTGACCTTCAATCAGCCAGCCAACCTTGCGCTGTGTGAGGTAACACTTTTCAAGCCTGCAACCCTGTCCTACTGTGACCCAGTGAGGGAAGAAGCAAGAAGCACAGGGTCCATTCTCATTATTGGCAATTCAGGATTTTACTCCAAGTGGGGGGGCAAAGGCTGAAACACAGAGGCCAGAAGGCCAGCTTGACTTGGTGTCTTGGCACTCTTCATGATTGTTGTGGAAAAGCGGAATCCAGAAAGAACATCTGCCCAGGCTATTCAGCTAGGAAACAGCATTTGGTTAACTAATTAATAGTTTTCATCTGCATCAGATGGTGCTGTTTCAGCACATGGGCTTGAAAACAGGGGCCTGGGAGCCTGGATTCACGCCTTCACATTTTGTAGGTAGTGCCTTAGGTCGTTGGCCCTCTCGGCTCAGGTCCCGTCCTGCCTGGCTGGGCCGATTAGAAGAAGAGGATCTCACATCCATCGTGGCTGAACTGGGGCTGGCTTATTCTTCCCCAAAGGAGTGGGCCGCAGACCTGCAGCCTTTGTAACCCACGTTGTTTCTCACTGTTGCTCAGATGGTTTCAGCCAGGCACACGCTGCGTGATGCGCAGATGTAAGACAGGCGTTCACCGCTCTTCAGGGGCTCACCCGGTCTGGTGTGGGTGTGGTGTTGGATGGTCAGCATAGTGACTTATCAATGTGAAGCCCTGATGGAACCATTGAAGCCAATGCAGGATGAAGGGCTAAATTCCCCCACAGGCATTCTGAAATAGAAGATTCAATTTGGACTGACAAGTTCTTGTAAGATGAAGTTTAGAGAAGTCAGAGGACCTTCCTGGAATGCCAATATGTACAAAGGGATGGAGGTGGCAGTGAGAATCAGGAGAGCAAGGGAAGCTAATCCTCTTCGATAGACTCTGGGCGGTAAGAAGACTGGTCGTAACCGAGCCCAGGGTCAAGTTGGGAAAGCCAGTGCTACTTCCTTCCTGCACCCTTGCAAAGCCCTATGGTAAGATTGAGCCACTGTGCTCTGCCCATGCTTCTCTCAAGCTACTCTGACATTTCGTTGCTTTTATACCTTTATATCCATCCTCCGCATGTTTAAAGACTAACCTACTTAAAGCTGAGGACTATGGCTTATCTGTCCTTGCCTGGCAAATAAAACATGCTCGATAAGTGTGAGTTGAATAAACAAATGAATGAGGGCATGTTTGCAGATGAGGTTGAATAAGCAGATTGGTTCACATGGTAGGTCCCAGGCAGTCTAGCTAACTCTGTCTTCAAATGACTAGGTGTGGCATCTTGGGTTTACATTAATTTATTCACTTATTTATTCAACAAATAGTTATTGAAAGCCTACTATGTTTCAGGCACTGTATAAGGGCTTAGGATATGATTAAAACAGACAAAATTCTGCCCAGGGAGAGCTTACATTCTAGTAGGGAGACAGACATTCAGATATGTCACCATTATTGAAGAGGGCCAGTAAAATATGGAAATGTGGGCCTCTCAGTCAAACAGTAGGGAAGAAGTGTTATTAATGGTACTAAAATGTAACGTTTGGCCTTTTTTTCCTGTAGTCCCCCTCTAAACTTGCCATGACATTTTCAATTTACTAATGTCATTCTGGGAAAAAAAAAATCATAGTTTAAAAATTATGAGCATGAACTTTACCATTCATCTTTAGACTGTGCAAGGTCAGTTTTAAATACAAGGGCATTTCGCTCCTATGTGTAACCATGAAATTATATAATAAGTATTTCATAGCTCCTACTTGCATAGCTACTTAGCTTTTCTAAGTAAATGCTGCATGAAACCAGTTCAATTATTTGTATTTCATTTCTATTTAAAAAATGTATTTCTCGATATGTAACATTTTACCTTCCGCTTACTGTTGAATAAGGAAAGACTCAAAGGAAAAAAAAAAAACACTATGGGTCTTTTTCCTTCTAGGTCAACGTGTATGGGGGTGGAAGGGGACTTGACCATCCCCAGAGGCCACACCTGCTCAAATGCAGAAATTAGGCAATGGTGTTTTAGAAGCACAGATGACCAAAGAACCCTGTCATAGCCTTTCCTACTCATGTTACTTCCCTGCACTATGTTAGGACTGGGTTGCAATGTGCCTTTCAAGAAGCATTGTATATTTAAAAAGCACCACAAAACCTTTGACCCCTTTTCCACTTTGATTTAGGCTTCCTCATAAAGCTCATGGCAGGCTGGCAGGTGCTCATCATGGCAGCTCAGACCCTGAATACACAGTGTGTTCAGTTCTGTAGCTCAGAGGTGTAAGGGGTGCAGAATTTTTGATGAAAAAGAAGGTGTGTTTGCCTTTATGGCAATGTTGTTGGGATGATGATGGAAGGTACGTGCTGATGTGTGTAGGTAGTGAGCATGTGGTGTGTCTGGGTGAGGTTTAGATGGGGCAGTCGATATGTGCTCGTGTGTGTGTGCATGGTAATTGTGGCATGTTTTGTATGTGTGTGGTATTTGTGGCACATTGTGTGTGTGTGTGTGTGTGTGTATGAGCTATATGTAGGTATTGGGGCATGTTTGTGAAATGAATGTGCAATGTGAAATCAATATTAGTTTAAGTTTTCCCCCCAAACTTTTCCTCTGGCCTGTAGAGATATACCTTGTGCTTTCCCCTGAAATGCCAGTCTGTTCTCATATTCTTTTAAGTAAAATAACATGCAGCTTTTTGACATTCACACACAAAACCCAGTGGTTTTTATCTGAGTCAAGTGCTCCCTGGGGGTTTATTTTTTTTCCTCTCCTCCTTCCTGTAAATCCATTTTATGCATTGGAGTTAGAAGATGACATCTTGTTACATCATGTTAGACAGCACCATAATTTTTTCCAGCAAACCATTTCCAATCCGGCAAAGCAGACAGAACTGAACAAAGACAGACAACCCGGCGTAAACAAAGGATCAGCTCCTAGCCCTGAGAGACAGGCCCAGAGAAGCACTGTCCCTAAATCCAAGGCTGCTTTGCCATTTTCACTCCTGAGACTGGAATGGAGAAATCTACACTGAGACTCACAGCTCTGCCCGTGATGTGTGCAGCCTCTGCCTGCTGAAGAAAGACGCCTACCTGGGGACAGGTGCTGGACGCAGTGGGAGGGAGCCCTGGAGCAAGACTGATGCTTTGCCTGCGGTCCTTTCTATACTATACACAGGTCAGGCCCGTCTTTTGCCTTCCCACTGCAGCTGCTATTTTTAGTCCCACCGTTGTGTGCCATTCTGCCTGTGAGCCATGTGGTTAAGTTCAAAGTTTGTGTTTAAAAGGAGGTGTTCTATGCTCAAGGGCAAGCCCACCATGGTGGCTTTCCTTCAGCAACCTGCAATCTGAAACTCAGTGATGTGCGCACCCAGGTTCCCTCCCCTCCTTCCCAGTATGCTGTGTATCAGATTGGGGTTCTGGGTTTCCTCAACTCTGCCATGCATCTATACCCACAGCGTGTGTTGTGGTCAGGATTAGTTCTGGGCGAGCATTGTGCTCTGTCTCAGAAATCTTATGGTGGGTGACCTGCCAGAATGCTTCTTCTAAACATTTCATCATGTCAGCTTTTGGTTTGGAAATATGGACTGGCTCACAAGCTGTAAGGCACAAAACCTTAGGACCTATACAATCAGGGATGTGTAAGAGTACTGGACTTAGAATTAGGTGATCTAGGTTTGAGCCCTAATTCCAGGCTGTGTGACCTTGGGGAAGTGGGTGAACTCTCTGGGCTACTCCTTCCCCCATGCAAAGAAAGCGCCTGTTGTGTGGGGACACTGCAAGGACTGAAAGGAAATCATGCATGTGTGAAAGGGGGGTGGAAACTCCCCTACTCTCCTATTCCATTATTTCACTTTGTCTTACCTCTCAAAAAAACAAGGCGAAAACTAAAGGTGGGAAGGAATTGAGATACTTGGGAGTTAATAGAGAAAAAGATTCCTATGTATAACTCAACCAGCTAGCAGATAAAAATGGATTTATTTTTAATTAACAAAATACTCTGGGTTGAAACTTAGGATGCTATTAGTATATACTGTCAGTTTAATAAAAATCAGTAAAAATTAATTGCATGTATATTACGTGCAAGTCAATCTAGTTGACACCATAGATACCAAGAAAAATAAATAAAAGTAATTAAAACAAGGTAATTTTTTATCACAAAATAAAGAAAAATAAATCAATACGGCAGGAAAAAAATCCAGAACCTAACCTCACTATTTAATGTGATAAATAAGAGTGTAAGATTTATTTAGTCATACATTTAAAAGATGATTGATTTGGATTGATACTGTACGTCATATCATAAAGGAAAGTCCAGTTTGACTAGAATTACATAGAAATAGACAAATTATAAGACAAAACTAAAATTTGGCATAGAGGCTTTTCCAGATCAATGGAGAAATAGCTTTGTCAATTTTGATGCAATAAAAGAAATCACCTAGACTGACAGGTACAAATAAATATTTAAAACCTGTAAAATAATGAAAACTGGTAACTAATATTAAATGCCAACAGAAGGCCTGGGAAATATTGTTATCAAGCATAGCAAAGAGTACTGGTATTTTATAAGTTACTCACTAAAAACTTAAATGAAACATTAAGATCTTAATAGGTGAATAAAAAAAATGAAAAGTAACTTACAAATGAGAAAGAATAGGCTGCCTACAACCTCAAGGGGAAAAGTTTACCTTTCTAATTAAACAAGTGTAGATTAAAGCAACATTGAAGTACACATTAATAAGGTTATATTAAGAGTTAAAATAAAATGTGACACCCAGTGCTGGTCAGGGTGTGGGTGATGCTGGAAAGTCATACATCACTCGTAGCACTCTGAATTGTTATAAATCACGTGGAAAGTAATGTGGCTCTGTATATCAAAACCCACAAAAGGCCCTGGCTGGTGGCTCAGTGGATAAGGCACCGACCTGCAAACGCAAAGGTCACTGGTTCAGATTCCCCAGCCAGGGCACATAACCAGGTTGCAAGCCAGGTCTCCAGCCAGGTCTGTAGCTGGAGGCAGGTGGAAGGCAACCATACATTGATGTCTCTCTCTCCCTCTCTATCTCTCTCCCTTCCCCTCTCTCTAAAAATAATAAAATATTTTAAAAAATAATAAAATAAAATAACAAAACTACAATGAGACACTACGTTATACCCATTAGGATGGCTATCATAAAAAACAAAAATAACAAAAAACCAGAATAACAAGTATAGGCAAGAATGTGAAGAAATGGGAGTCTCTCGTACATTACTTGAGGGGATGCAAAATGGTGCAGCTGCTTTGGAAAAGTCTGCCAGTTGATTAAAATGTTAAATATGCTTAGTTACTATATGAGCCACCAGTTTTATTCCTATGCAAATCTATATGGGAGAGAATGAAAAATATATGGCCACGCAAAAACATATAAACAAATATTTGTGGTGGCAACTGATGATGGGTAAACCTTGTATAGATATGGTCTATCTATACAATGAAATAGTATGCTACTGATAAATGCTACACCATAGATGAAACTTGAAAACATTGTTGTAAAAGCAGCCAGATACAAAAAGTCACATATTGTATTATTTCTAGGGAAAGCCCAGAATAGGCAAATTCAGAGAGACAGACAGTAGGTTAGTGGGGAGGAGATAATGTGGAATGACTATCTAATGAGCACAGGGTCTCTTTCTGGGCAGATAAAAATGTTTAGAATTATTCCTGATGGTTGCACAGCATTGTGAAAGTACTCATACTAAAACCCACCCAACTTGATGCATTAAGATGATTAAAGTGGTGAATTTTATCTTTTAAAAAAAATGAGAAGGGTCCTATACACATTACAGCACTACATTGAAGCTGGCCTTTGGGACTCCACTGTGACCCATAGGTGATATGATCCAATTTGACAAGAACATTTTGTGCTAGGTTCTGGGAGCAGGTTGGAAAAAATCCAAATGAAACAGGCTCTGTCCTCAAGGTGGCGCGTGTTTTTGGAGGGTACAGACACATGCCTCACTAACTAGAACTCTTCCAGAAGAGAAGAAGCATCACAACAGACAGAGATGGTGGCTTATTCAGACTGAAGGGCTGTTGGACAGCCCTATCATTATAGGGGAGGAAACATTTTAACAGAGTTTTTAAGGGTGAGTAGGAGTTTGACTAGTGGAGAAGGTGGAGCATGGCCCACCGAGGGCCCATCTGGAGCAAAGACCCGGAGATGTGTGAAGTATTCACAGACACGCTCCAAGTATACACTTTGGCGTCTCTCTCCTCCCAGGACCGTGCTACTGCTTTCCATTAAATATCACAACCGTTTCCATTTAGCTCCTTGGTCCTCGCTCCATAAGATTCTGAGCTTTTGATTTAAATGGAAAGGAACAGTAACATGGATCCTGAGCCATGGTGAGGTTTAGCAGGGCCCCCTCGGTTCCCCTGTTCTGTCCACGTTCTGCCTGTCCTGTGGGAGCAGCTGCGCCATCTCAGGCCTGCAGCTCTGCTCCTGTTTCTCCAACCTGGGAACCCATCTCTACAGCAACGACTGGCCCAGCTTCCCTCTTCAAAAGTCTCTTTTTCCCTTTCCTTTTTCCAAGAGTCATCTGGTCTGGCTCCTTGGGCAGCTGCTTTTGCTTGGTTTCTATTTGGACTGCGAACCCATCACCTCCAGCGAAGGTAGAAAACCAAGTGCTCTTGTAGGAGGAGTTTGCTACTTAATGAATTATTCAGTGAGGAGTGCTAAGCACAAAACATTCTGGAAGGAAAGGCATTTTCAATACGGAGCGCTGAAACCCCCAATGCCTCCCAGATGATAAAGCTAACAGAGTGGTCCTCCAGAGTGTGTTTGACTGATAGTTGCTCCCTCGTGCACGAAGCAGAAGCCTGGTTTATTGTGTTTACATTTTCGCCTCTTTAGAGCATGGCTGATCGACTGCAAACATGAGTGCCCTGGACAGTGGCGGCGTCTCTGACCGGGCTTTTCCCTAAAGCCAGGAATAATCCCCTGCCCCAAAGTTCCAGTCTGATGCAATAGTCAGTGTTCCCGAACCTCATGTGCTTAGGGGAGATCAGAACAGGGAGACAGACATCTGGTTTCAGGCCGCTTTGCTGAGGACAGACTTGTCCTCCCCAGCGCGGATCTCTTCAGCAAATGAGGCCTGTGCGCCTGCTGGCGGCTGGGCCTGCTGCCCTGTGACCCCTGCGTGGGGAGCTGAGAACCAGGCAGCATTGTAAATCTGTGGCCCCAAAGTCCAAATAAAAAGAAACATGCATTTAACACCGACTTCTCCTTGAACCAGTTGATAATTTTTTAAATCAACTTCTGTCCCATTGTCTCCAGTTCTCCAAGGCATGAAGTCCCTGACAGCAAAGACAAGGACCAGATGTGCAGCGGAGGGTCAGTCTGTACTGGTAGGAGTGAGGACAGAGGAGGGGAAGCAGGCCTGAATGTCATTACTTGGAGGGGTCAGGGGGTCAGTGACAGTGGCAAGGAACAGATTTTTCCAGCCGTTTTCAGGCCGAGATTTGCACTGCATAATCTGAATGCTTTTATCTGTTTCTGAAAATAGACAGGAATTTTTTCCACAGGCTGCTCCAATCTGGCCCAGGAGACGTGAGGGAGGATTGCTGGGAGACAGTCGTATGTAGTCCAGTAAGTATGTTGTATGACACCCCCGCCCCCCCACAACTAGCCCCTCTCTGTATTGGCAATATGAAGTCACATTATCTTAACCCCCCTCAAAGTACTTCCAGTCAAAATGGCTGGAAGTACTCTTCACTCTAAATTTTGTATAGCTCCAGACAGGTGGGGTGATCATTTCTTACTTTCACCTCAATATACAGGTTCCTAGGTTTTTGTGAGATCAGAAAAGTACCTGTCCAGAGGGACTGGTTCCTTGAGTCTACATAGAATGACCTATGTGAGAAATGTAAACAAGACAAATAAAAACAAGTGGTTTGATCAGAAATGACAGCTTATGGTTGTTACCAGTTCCATAAATCATATTCTCCACCTTTGTCCTGGATTTAGACTACAAAGAAGCATCACAAATTATCTACAAAGCCCTTCTGGAAGGTTAACACTGGATTAAATCAGACTCCATTTCTCAGCAGCTGGTCCCTCTCATCTTAGATCAAAAGGATCTTGAATCTTCTAAGTGAACTGCTGTCAAGCAAACAGCAGGGGAATCTCTAATATTATTTACATAGCATTTTCTTTCCTCTGATTATGTATCAGTTTCTTCTTGGTACAAGCCTATCTATAAATATAGAAACCAAGACACAGAGAAAGAAAACAACGTTCAGGGTCACACAGAGTCAGAGGCGGAACCCAGATCAATGTTTCTAGATATGGCTTCTACTCCAGTTCCACAATCCTTTCACCCTCCTACTAAGAACAGGAAGTTATCTCTGCGGAGAGCAAAGTGAAGCAGGCCCATTTCACTGGGGTTTCAACCTGAAGAGTGTTGCGGGCTCAGAGGAAACTGGTGCCAGTCTTTGAGGCTCGAGATTATTGGTACATTTCCTCTGAAAGTAAACCTTGTGGTGAATGGAAGCAAGAGAAGAGCCCCAGATTATTCCAGAATGCTGCTAATGTCCTGTGTCTCTGCTACTCCTCTGTGGTCCTTATGACCAAAATACTCCATGGTTCACTCAGCTATCATGAGGAGGAAGGAAGGAGAAAGAGCAGAAATATGAACTCCAGGCTCCGCAGGCTGAGGGCTCTCCCTGGAGACCTGTCCTGTTGTGAGAGTCCTTGTCTTTTGGCTGCACATCATACTGAGTGCCAAGTGGAGTGTCTCCTTGGTTGGGCCCCCCAGACTCCCACACTGGTACTGCAGTATCACGAAGATTGCTGTAGTCTGTGGGAAGGGGATTTCAACCTGCTGTGTGCTTCTCCAGTGGTCAGCCACCTGGTCATCCGGGAGAGGAAAGAATGGCATGGAGATCAGAGAGAGAGAAGGAGAGCAACTGGAGAGAGAAAAAGAAAGACCCGAGAAGACTAGAACAGGGAGGCAGGTGACATGTTTTGAAAGTCACAGGGCAAGCCAAAGAGAAAAGGAGAAAAGGTCTCATGGAGAGAACGTGGCACACAGGGGCACCTGTGGGGATTGTCCCACACCCTGTGATGGACCAGGACAAATAGCCTAATCCTCCCAGGGACATTCAAGCACAGCCAAACACTGGGTTTCAAAGGAAAGAAAAGCAGGAAGTCTGTTGGTTTCAGGTCCTCGGAAAAGAAGTGGGCCAGCAATGGACTCATTCTTCACTGCTCCCAGCACCTAGCACTTACAGAAGCTTTCAGGTAAAAGACTCCAGTGTGGTGGTGGAGGGGGCCGGAAGCTTTATCGACATTATTCTTTACTTTTCTCTGCACAGCTTGAGGTGGCTAGAATTGCATTCTTTTACAATAATTTTATGGAGAGAAAAAAAATGAGATATAGAGTAGGTACGGACATTAAAAAGATATTCAACCTAAGAAAAACAAATGAATGAACCGTCTTCTCCTTGATGCATCAAGAGACAGAAGAGGGGACAGAAAACACATGGCCTTTGCCACTTTGTGACCTTGAGCGATTGCTTTAACATCTTTGATTCTCAGATTTTTTTTTTTTTTTGACTGTATAATGGGGAATAATACCTCCCAAGCAGGGTTTCTGTAAGGATGGTGGTGACAGGTGTATGGTAGCTGGCATTTGGCAGGTCAATAACTTGGAGCTGTTATTTTACTGCTATCTATCAACTCTCACCAGCAGCATGAGGACTAACTTCTCTCCTGGGAGTGTATTTTCCAGAAGTCCCACCTCCCTAGCTATATTTGTTCTGAGGTATTTTGGAAAGGTACCAATATTCCTTTTCCGGTCCAGATAGATGAATGATTGATTCCAGGTCATGAAGGATGTAAATTGGTGGCAGAAATGAGACAGGCATTTCCCTGCTTCCCTCCTAACCTGCCTCCCTATCTGTGTACAGGTGTCAGGGCAGAGGAATTTCTATGCATGGCTGGACCCTCCTCTGGGTTAGTTGGGGAGCTAGCCTTGGGGTTAATCTTATCTCAGAGCCTCTGGAACGGTGTGGCTTCGGAGGTGACCAGGTTAGCAAGTTTGAGCAAGCTGATGTCACCCCTATATGTGACTCTTGGATGTAGGGACTCCTTTGTTGCAATGTGTATATAAGACTGCCCTTGCTGTAAGCATGGCACAGGCACTACTGTTGTGGGAGAGGGGAAAAACCATGCATGGCAATGCCAATACCCTCCAGCACCTGGCCAGTTGGAAGCAGGAAAGTGGGTATAGGGACCCCCAGACCCTCTGCGGTTGTTAACCTGAGTGCAGCTGTGACCAGGGTGGGCCAACCAGGCATGAGTACACCAACTCTTAGCTGCCCAGCTGTGTGGTTGTTAGTCTGCCATTACAATAAAGCATGCAAACCCTTCTAAGGGCTCCCGGTAAGTTCTCCTTCACCACCAGACCAGAGCCCTTCTTGCTTTCATCACTTGGTAGTCCAGTCCTCGACACCACGGGACCTGACATCTGGTGTCACAAACAGGATAGCGAGGTGCTGGGACCTGACAACAGGTGATCTTGATATTCCTTGAACATAGTAAAGGGTATTTTTGCTGCCAGATTGACAGCTAGATAGCACTTCTTAGCAAAACTCTTCAGAAGAAAAGATACAGGTAATCTAAATGGACTAGAGGCCTCCCCTCCTTATTCCTCTCCTCTCTCCTTCCCACCCCAGGTCGTGATACCAGGCAGTTAAGCCATCTCTGAGTTGCTGACAGAGAGACAGCTGCTCACAGTGCATTGGTGGCTGCCTCAGCTTTCACATGAGCTTTACCTGCTTCCTGGGAGGGCACAGTCACAGGGACGTGCTGCTGTGAGATGCTTTGTCCATGGAAGTCTGTCTCATGGCTGGGTGGAAAGTCATCTAACCCCTCTCTGCCAGTGAAAAGGTTCAAAACTGGCCAGAGCCTCAGGGACAGCTGAGCTACTAATAGAAAGAAAATCGTGTCTGAGGCCAGAAAACACCATACAGTGTAGAGTACATGTCCTTAGATCTTGGAGCACATCTAGAAAGAAGGAAGGGAGGGTTAGTCTCATCCTGAGCTGTTTACAAGAGGCAAGATGTGAATGGTGGTTTACTCATCTATCTTCAGGGCCCAGAGATCTCTGGAGGTGGATGGCAGGAGGGCAGGGTATTTAAGAGGGAGGGAGGGGGACCGACCCTGGGCCCGGTCTTGCCTCAGGGCTGAGCTCCACCACTGGCCTCCCTCTCTTTTAGTCACTAGAGAGAGAAGTCAGAACAGAAATGGGTGAAAATGAAGGAAAACCTGTTTCTTAGAAAAAGCGGGATCTCTTTTCATGCCCAGGTAAGACTTTGTCTTTCAGTGAAATGGGTGCTTGGGTGCTGGTTGGGGCAGCTGATGACAACTGGTGGAGTCCAGATGGGCTGTCCTTTTTCACCTGGCCATGGAGGCCTTGTGTTGGCCAGGTGCTTTCAGGGCTGCAATGGGGCATCCTACCAAGGCTAGAACCTCAACCCTGGAAGACTTCCTGTGTACATAGGAAAGGGCCGCTCAGCCCAGCATGGGGATGGTTTTTCCACTCTCCCACTGGAGTTCCAGGCCCTCCCTTCTCCCTGCAGGACGCCCCCAGTGATCACCTGTGTGCTCAGTTTCCCTCCTCCTGCTCCTGTAAGGTGCCGGGCTCAGGGCCTGCAGCTGGGAGGAAGGCTGTCTGCCCACTTCTCCTCTTTTTCACACAGACACGCACTCACACGCCGGCAGGATCTCCACTCTTGACCGCCTCTGTCGGTGCAGCCTCATTTCCTTCCACGGCAGGGCCCCGAGCCCGGCATCGGGCTGGTGTGTGCTCTAAAAATAACCGTGTCCGAGGTGATGAATGGCAAGGCATTTGCTCTCCTTTTCCTGCCTGGGCGTCGGGGCCTGAATCATGTTGGGAAATGACATTCTGTTAACACAAGCGCTTTTGTTTCCTCCCCTGTTCTCTGGCCATCCGGTGGGGGCCCTCGCTGGGACTGGCTTTCAGTATTTAAAGCCTCCCTGAGGATCCATTCCATACCCCTATGCATGGACGTTAAGGAAAGCTGCAGACAGAAATGGAGAGGAGCATCCTGCCCCCCTTCCCCCAAGGGATGCTCAGGATGTGCGGAGGCACAGACAGGTCCCCACCCAGACTCCCCAGACAAGGCCTAGGAGGCCAGGCCTCCAGGCCAGCAATACCCCCAGGGTCCCAGGGTCAGGATCTGGGCTCAGCTGAGCACCTGGCTCAAGTAGCCGCTCAGGGAGTGACTATAGGAAGGAAAGGGAAAGAGGCCCAGACAGATGATTGCATAGCCACCTGCTTCCAGCCGAGAGTGGCTCTGGTGCCACCTGCAATCAGACTTGCGGGGGTGAGGGGTGGGGGGGTGGGTAGACTTAGCGATGTAGGGGAAGCATTTTGGCAAACATGTTTT